>BJCN01161580.1:0-12143 GCA_018326445.1 Flaveria brownii
AGTTTTGAGAGTATGAATGTTATTTTAATTATATTTTCATACTTTAAATTTTTTATAATGTTTATTATGTAATCAATGTTTAATGAAAGTCTGTTGGTTTAATTCACCCGTGTATCACACGGGCTCTAACCTAGTTACTTTATATATATATAACTTATTGAGCTTGAGCCTAAAATATCAAATTAGTTTATTGAGACCAAGCTTCACATATTAAGCTCAAGCCTGCTCTTGAACCTAAACAAGTTGTAACGAGCCGAACAGCTTGAGAGCTACTTGAGATCGGATCCATAAAAAACTCAAAATGAGATGAGTCTTATCAAGCCCGGGCCAAGCCCGATCCTAAAGAAAGCTCAATAGATTGACAAGCCCGAGCAAAATATCTAATGGTAACAATAGTCACACAAGTCTTAGCCTACTCGTGAGTCTAAATGAGATTTTTTATATATTTTTTTCTCAATATATTAAATATTTTTATTTAAATAGTTATGGTTATATATATAAAATTCTGATAAAAATAATTAAATATACGTATACTGCTATATATATAATTATAAATATATTCAAAATTTAATATGAAGCCCAAAAATAATTCTAAAATCGTTGATATGGCATGGCAGCTTTTACATAATGTATTTGGTTTGTAGCCACATCAATTAACCTATACTTTAAATATGTGTTTATTTTAGGTTTTAGAGTGTTTGTTATAGGTTCTTGACAAATGTATAATTTGAAACATAAACTTTGGATATGTATATCAAGTTTTATATAATGGAAACATTGATGGCCACTACCATAAACCTTAAATATGTAACGACAAATTGATAGCAAAACTTTCTAATAAATTACATTCCTCACGTCGAATTATATTCTAACATGATAACTAATACCACGCAAAGCACGTCTAGGTACCCTAAGTTAGATACATTTTGTTTTCATTGTTCATTATTATATTTTTTAAAACAATAATCTAGAAAACCGCATCACGTGTTTGTTAGTAGGATGCAACTCTAATTTGGTTTTTTCTACGGTCAATTCACGTCCGATCATCATACTAATATAAATGATTAGATGTGATGCCACATGTCATCACCCGTTTTCACATCACAAAAATTTTCCCACCAAAACTTTGTCTAACAAACTTTCCATCAATTATGCAATCATTTTTTTATAATGAATATTTTATTTTCTTAATTATCTCAATCATCATCAAATTCCAGAAATTTTAAATCCTTGATACCAATCATCTCAAATTTTATTAAACTCCCTAAACCCTATAATAATCATCTCACATATCCTTATGTTTACGTTATAAATTTGAATTAAAAACATTAAAATTTAAATATTTTTGTTTACATTTTTTCATTATATATTTTTTATTTTCAAATCGTATACTACACGGGTTACTAACCTAGCACGTGATTTAAATGTACATGCTATTACTTAAAGTTGGTTTTGTTATTACATGTGAAGTTGGAATTTCAATCCTGTATTTTTATCTGGAAATTTACATGTTTGGATGTTTTAACCTCAATGAATATGTGTATACAATGCATTGTTTGAGAAATCATCCCAAAGTGTTAGAGAAGAAATAAAGAAGTGAAGAAATAGCTAAACTGTAATTCTCATAATAATTCTTGACTAAAACCAACGACCCCACCCCTCATGTCTGTCCTTGGGCATGTACCTTAGTTGGTTAAAGGAGGACTGTTTTTGTTGTCTTAACAATTTAGTGTGCAATCTTTATTTTTAACACCCTTCATCGCATTGTCATTAGTGAGTTCGCTTTACCTTTAATGTGTTCTGCTTGGAGCGTTCTGACGTATGCTGGTTTGTGTGTCTGCTATCTGACAATCTCTCATGTCTCACATTGTGGAACAACATGTGGAAGTTTCCTTGGTCCATGATGGGCTTCATCCCCGGGCCATCGTCGAGGAATACCAGGCCATCCGGGGCGCCCTGTCTTTGGTGATTCGTCACTACGAAAGAAACTGGCTTTTGCATCTTCCATACCGGGCTGGGGTCCTCTTTCACTACTCTCAGTGAATTAAAGTAAAGCTAGTGAATCAACACGAGTAAACTCACACTCCAAGAATCATGAATGGATATAACGATGATGATTAGCTCTATCACATTCGAACTTGGGTTTAAATTTGGGTTTTTCCTATCAAACTTTCAACATGATCTTAAGCTTGGGCTTCAAATCAATGTAATAAGCCTCATAGGTCCTCTCCGAATCATATTTGGATCTCACCACCATTGAGAGCCGGCACTCATTCTCGTCCGAACATTGTGCTCATATCCTTCTTAGCGAACCTAAATAGAATTTCGTTCAATCATCGAGTTTCCTAACAAAAGAGAGAATCCCCATGAAGTCAAGAACTTTAGCTGGTTACCAAATACCTGTGAGGGTGCAAAAAGAGATGGTGACCTAGGTTAAGAATCAAAAGTTAACAAATATAACAAATTTTTATTATTTCTTGTCACAAGGGAAAAATGATAATTTTACACCAACTTAATATTATTTTATTAACAAAAGTTAGTAGTAGCACTTAAACTGTTACAAATGAAACCACATATCCAAACATGACCTTGAGGCTGCAATTAGAATAAAAAATATGTAAATGAACTTAAAATAAATTACCTAACATTAGCACGATTAACTAAATAATTAACCGTTAAAATCAAGCCCATATGGTATGCCTTTTAATCTTTTGGTCTTATATCATTTGTGTTTTGGGCTGGCCCTACTTATAATAAGCAGGCCTGTTATAGTAAAATGAGTTGGGTTATCTGCTCACCATTTATATCCTTTACAAGGCCCAAATCTATATAACTGTTTATTGTTATTCAATACCACCAAATCTTATTTTGTAGTTATTATTGCTGGCTCATAAGACAACTTTGTACCAAAATTCTACCAAGCAAGGAAAAAAAAAACAAAAAAATCCATTAGAGTTTAGCTTTAAATTGTTATTAACATAATATGAATCGAGAACCGTTGTTTGAAGGATCATAGTTGAAGGGGTGTGATTATATAGGATCTCATAAATTTTCTATCCTGAAAGTTACCCGTGTATAAATATATGTTGATATATGTCGTTAAACATATAAAGTAAAAGATACATACGTTTTAATACCACAAGTGATATATGATTAATTACTGCGTAATTTATAAGGCATTCATTTTGTATGATATATGTTGATATGTGTCATATGCATTATTGGTCTAAGTACTTATGACAAGATGCCTACGGTCATATATACGAGTCTAAACTTCTTGTCACATAAGTGACGAGACTGCACTATGATGATGGAAATGCCGGAGCCGATATACAGAGAATTACTTAACGGTGGGGTGTTTATGGTCCAAATTTGACGGTTTTAAGGTCAAAATGTGAGCCAAATCGTTACTAACGGTTTTTGAATATAAAAAAACTGTAACTAAAACCTTTGAAAACTAAAACCTAACCAAACTGAACCATTACTAACGGTTTGGTTTTATGGTTTGGAATTATCGAGTTTTATGAAAAAAAAAGTTTCATATATAAGAGTGTTTCACGAAAATAACCGAAACAAATTGTCAAAAATTAAGGCCGGTATCCAATAATGCAATTGTCAAACATTTGCAGCATTAAGTTTTATTGTGTTTAATTAAGTTGCCTAGAAACGTATAACATCCATCGTCCCTTAAAACCTAAATTAGATTTAAGGTTGATAATTTTTTACATTCTTATGATAAGATTAAATCTGTTAATAAAAACTACGTTATATAACTTTTTATCTTTTTGAAAGTAATCAAAATTAGGAGGCTAGAGTCCAAAATTTCTTCTTCTTGATTTGTAAAACATGAGATATAATTAAACAAGTTGTTTTTAATGTTTGATACTTTAATCAATCACATCATCTCTAACATATTAAAAACGATAAAATCTGCTTTACCAGACCTAGTTAGATTTAGTGTTCTTCATGGCCGGAATGATTAGTTTGATCAAGAGAACATAATATCATGATGTGTTATTGAAGACTTTCACCATTTATGTAAATAACTTACATGTGCACGCTTCTAACATTCGAATTTATAACTTTTGGTCAGTAAAGTTAATTATGTATTGTTGACACATGATTTACACTATACACCACTTGACATATTATATTTTTAAGCTAGGATAAGTATTACACTATGTACATGTTTTGATGAGTTGTTTTGCACAAAATCACGTGTTTTGAATTCTCCCATGTCACAGGAACCACTTCTCGAGAATTTCTATACCCACTTGTTTGGACAAAATCTCATTGATCAATAATACTTGTGTCTCCAAGTACCCCTTCTATCTCATATTGTTTGTACATTTAACTATTTGTGTCGCGTCTTTCTGGGATCTTGCCATGTGTAAGTAACCAGTTCAATCACATGACGATGTATGTTTTATTGAAGATTTAGATTCTCTTTCATCTGTCGATTGACGCAGTGGTAAAAGCTGTTCCTAAGGGACCGAAGGTCTCAGGTTCGATCCGTGGAAACGGCCTCCCCACAAAAAATGTGGGGGAAAGACCGCGTACATCTTCCCTTAAATGGGACGGACCCTCCCTGGACCCTGCGAAAACGCGGGAGCTCTTTGCAGCACCAGGTACGCCCTTTCATCTGTCGATTGTGAATGGAATCTTAAGGTGTTGTGTATGATTGACAGGTGTAAATAGATTTCGAACGGATAACAACAACGTGTATGTGTTTGGAGAGACTTTCGAGTAAGTTAGATCCATTTTGATTAGAAAACTTAACCCATACTAATCTAGTTACATGTATGATGTAATGTTTCTTTTCACTTGTTTTTCTCGTCTCTAGCCTTACAGATTTCGTTTATGTGTTTTTATTAGACGTGTTAACTTGATAAAAAATCATTATATCATTTTGAAATTCTCTAATTGCTTTGTTGCGAAGTTACCCAAACATGTAACGTTATCCATTTGAGCATTTGTTAGATTGTAACCTTTTAACGTATATACAATGTCATCTTTGTCCTTTATCCGGTCTATATTTGTTATTAAAAACAATGTCATGATAAAACACATAAGATTTTGTGTCAATAAGAGTTGTATCTAATATTTTTTTATTTATATGTGAATATTACACTTACTTAAAATTAACTTTTAAAATGTAATTACTATTCGATCTGTAAAGTTACTCTTTACTTGATTTATTGTAAGGAGATTTGGATATACTATAGGGAGGAGATATTTAAAGTATGGTAAAATAGATTATTGTCGTTAAAAAAAGTAATTTAACTTGGAATTGAACCCGTATAAAAGATAAAGTCATCATTTTTCTCACGATAGTTTTTAGAGTGAGATTAACTAATAACATCAAATTATTAAAAGAAACAAAAATAACAAACTTAAAATATTTATTTTTTAACAAGGGTTTCATATTTTTTTATATTGTATTGTTACATACAAATAAATATGTATGTGTACATTAAAAATATCAAACTAATTTTTTGTGTTTAAAAGTTTAACCAACCTACACTTGTGTGGGTATATGTTATATATAAGCAATATTTGTTTATAAATATTGTTTAACCAACCTACACTTGTGTGGGTATATGTTATATATAAGCAATATTTGTTAATAAATATTGTTTAACCAACCTACCAACATAAGGGAGGAGGGGACACTCCTAAGGAGTACCTAGACTACCTTGAATTCCACCAATTACACACTGTCATATCACAAGTACCCTGAACTACCCTGAAATATACAAAAAGCTGGAAATGCTACCCTAAACTACCCTAAAACTTTTCTTTTAATATTAAAATAATTTAAAAGATAATTCACTTTTATTAAAAGATAAAAATTACAATAATTAAAAATAAAGCATTACTTATTTAAAAATAAAAGATTACATAATTAAAAATAAAATAGTAAATAATTAAAATTAAAACATTACAATATTAAAATTAACCTATTCCGCGTCTGAATCGAGGTACTCTAGACCTATACTTGAAAGATGTTCGACAAGATCATATCGAAGTCGGAAATGTGTATGTTGATCATTTATTTCCGAAAGAGCGTTGTCGTCAAAAACCGGTTGGACCGGAGGGTCCATTATGTATACCGGTGATATCGCTTTTCCTTCATCCTTCACGATCGTGTGGAACATATCTTTTTTTAGAAGAACTACTCGCCGTATCCTGCAGGGATTTTTCGACAAGATTTTTCATAAACCATAAACTGCTATTATCTGAATCTGTTTCGTTTTCGAGAATATACAATTCTGGATACTCGTCAGACATGGTTGATGGTGTTTGAGTAATTGTTGTGTTTGTATGATTTTGTTTGAGTTTGTATAGATAATATGTGCATGTGTGTGAATATTTATAGTGTAATTGTTTTTCTTGGCCTCCAACGATAACATTTATAGCCATTAGAATCGACCTTTTCTCGGCGAGGCGATTGGAACCTGACCCAGGGTAACCGGGTGCCTACCCGAGAGGGTAGCGGCGTTGTTACCGCCCAGGTAAGGCAAACCCGAAATGCCCTTTGGGCACCACCCCCTCCTCCCTAAGACTTGTGTATGTATATGTTATATATAAACAAGAAAGATGTTCAAATACAAAGTGTATTTTTGCTACAAAGTGTGAGAAGACAAAATAAGTAAAAAAAATCATAAAAAAATTATATCTCACAATCTAATTCGAATTTCAAAAAAGTAATTCCGAGCTTTTGTTCCCCTAGCCGTCCTCACTAAGAAAAAATAAACGAAAAATAAAAAAAATTAATGTTTTTTTCTTGTGTCGTTTATGAATGACACAATGACGTCATTGTGTCTTTGTGAAAAATATAATGACGCCATTGTGTCATTACGAAAGACAAAATGACATCATTGTGTTATAAAAAGTCACAATGATTTTTTTTATTTTTTCTAAAAGAGGACGACGAGAGGAACAGAGACTCCGAAATACTTTTTCAAATTCAATTTAGATTGTGAGATATAATTTTTTTGTGATTTTTTTAGTATCATTGTATATTCTCACACTTTGTAGCAAAAATACACTTTGTAGCAAAAATACACTTTGTAGAATAAACTCTCCGTATAAACAATTTTTGTTTATAAATCGTTTTTTGAATTTCATGAAATAAGAATAAACATTGTATTTATCATCAATTTAAATTTTTGGAACTTTTAAGATTGAAAAAATAAATAAAAAATCTTGTTCTACATACTTTCGTAATATTATTTTCTGTATAGAACTCTCACTTAATGTTTTTTATATGATTAAACGTGGAGAAATGCAAACATGTTCATTTATGAAGTATACTTGTAGATATGTATTATACTCATATCACTCAAGGCTTACCCATAAAGACATGAAAATTACAAGAACTTTACGCATAAACTTATTTTCACAATTTATTAGATTCTTAAAAGTACAACATAAAACTCATATTTTTTCATGCATACAGAATTTATTTTAAAGTACTTCAAAAATGCATAAAAAAGTAATCTAATAGAAAATCTTGCGTCTACAACAAAATAATGTCAATTGTTGGATGGACCAAACTCTTTACTTTAGACATCAAGGACGTCGTTCCAAGTGTCTAATCAAAAAAATTCTAAAACAATTTCACCCACAAACAAATAAAATCATATATTCACCCCCCAAAAAATAAATTATTATTTTTATTTTTTTCTTTGCTTAAGTAACGTTAATATACGTATAATTATTTGGACATTGCTGGAACGCTACGTGCCATTTAAGTTTGGCAAATTGTTATTTAATTAAAATTTTAGAATATAAACTGAATTTTAATAATCAAAACTATGATCTATTGACCGGTAATAGTTCATAATATCAATTTAGTTCATAATAATTCAAACTTTTATTTTTGTTATCAATCACATTAATCCTAGCAGCAAAATTTGTATTTATTTACACTTGATTTTGCTCACGATGATCATTATGAATAAAATAGAAAGACATAAAACGAAATGAATGAAAGACAAAATAAAATCATATGTAAATCAATAAATATTATGCTACTGAGATTGTCCTTTACAACAAAAATAAAAGTTTGAATTATTATCATTGATAGTGTGGATTATTGTTAGTTAATAAATCATAGTTTGAATTATTAAATTCAATTTGACTTTTTAGAATGATATAATATTATGTTCTTTGTTAAATAATTAAACAAAAAGCTATAATTAAACTTATATATTTACATAATCATATTAATTAAACTATTATATATATGTTGACATAAAGAGCATTTACATTTAAAACAATTTTAACGATTTATATTACACTAGGCTAAAAATATGTGTATCATACGGTAGTAACTATTTTAAATTATAATTTAAAATGTACCAATCAAACATCATGAAGAAAAAGAAAAAGAAATTGGACTCCTAAAAATGTAACAAATACCATAATAATTTATTTATTTATTTATCAGGCATAAACTATTTGATTAATCTGCTAAACCTTAAATCATAAGTGCCAAAAGTTGAAACCATTCAAGCATGTGAAAACAAATTGTAACCCAAATAAACTAATGAACATCTTAAAATGAAATCCCTGATTACCAATCGACCCCCGTAATGTTTGTAAGTACATGTGTGCACACATTCATCCCCGGATTATCATTAAGAAACAGAAAAGAGAAGACGAGATGAGGAAGACAACACGACTACAATGAATGTCGGATGAGAAGATGGATAGTTGCTGGGGATGGTGTGACACACAACACTGATGTGGTGATCATGGTGAAGGGAGAACCATTCACATTATTATGGTAATGACGTAGAGCATCAAAATCTTTTCATCTAAATTAAACTGGTCAAATTAACATATCAAATAAAAAAAGTAAAAGAATAATTTTGAAAAGAAATCAACAAGCAAATTTAGTTACTTTTAGCGACTTTAAAAAGAATATAGATTATAACTAGAAAATGCACCAAAGTGTATGTGATCACGGCTTCCCTTATTATAATAAAAGACAAAATTGTTAAGTTAACAATCTATCTTCGTTGGAATTATATTTTAGGGTATTTAATTTCCTACACGAAATGTTATTTGGATTCGATTCCCAATTTACTTGGAGTGTGATGTCCCTTGCTCCATTAGAAGTAAATTGTTTTATTATTATTATTAATCGAACTTCTAAAAAAATATCTAAAGAACATTCTCATAAAAACTTATTAATGACAAAAATTAAAAAGTTATTATAACAAACATCAAAACTAGGAGATTTAAATCCCTATAATGATAACTCATATGTAAGATATGTATCATTCTCTTAATACACATTTCATAATTTTAATTATTTATCTATGCAAACGTAAAGAGTGAATCCTTTTTAGGTGTATAGGTTATATTATATGCCCCATAAGTGTCGGCACATAATATAATAAACTTTATACAAAGTTGTATTTCTCATATAACAAATGAGAGATTTGTGTAGAAAACTTTTAGGTATCAAATAATCATGTTAGTTACTTGATCATTTACATGCTTGATATCTTCTTCTTCTTCTTTTTTAAATTCTAAAAAGACATTTTTCCTTTCTAAACTATAAATAATTAATTTCACTGTTTTCTTGAATACAAACATATTACACATACTTTTACCTCACATTTTTATAATATATAAGTCACAATCCTATAAAAAAAAAGATGGGAATCCACACCACAAGTTGAAAAGACCAAAAGATGGTGGGTTTTGAACAATAATTGGGGAGTTTGAAAGGAGTTAATTATGAGTTTTTGATGCACCAATGATGGGCGTGGAAAGAATCCTTTACACGCCTAAAAAGCTTCTCGTTTTTTTGGTTTCTTGTTTTATTGACACCAACTCACATCCCACATATAATCGATGGTATCTTGTTCAATAATATCATGCATCGACTAATGCATAAAATATTTGTTTGGCTCTTTACTATTGTGTTATCTAATTTGTTTTATCATTAGGATTTTATACTTAACTAGGTTAATAACTCGTGTGTTACACGGGTTGATAAATACTTATAATAATGTATGAATAAATAACTTCATATTAATATATATAATAATAATAATATGATGTTGAAGAAATAAATTAGAATAAGAAAGTTATCATAATATAATAGTATCAAAAAAATTATGCCTTTTCACAATAGAAACAGATGAATATAGAATAGTTGAACAGAAAAATTAAAAAAATTTATCAAGTAATAAAAAAATTTGATAAAATTTTAAAAAGTATATAAAATTGATGCGTAACTAAAATAAAAAACTAAAATTAAAAACTAATTTTTTATAAAGATGTAAATATTTCTATGTGTAATGGTATTGGAGGTTATAAGTGATAGATAAAAGTCATATCAATTAAAGGATGCTAAAAAATAAACATTACCGAAAATATGAGTAATATCATGAACGTTAAAATATTTAAAAAGGAAGTGTTAATTTAAAAGAAAATATGACACAAACATTTATTTTAATAAAAAATGTTAAAGGTAATATTAAAATTAATAACTTAATCATTATTTGTTAACATATTACCAATTTCTTATAAATTTTAGAAAGATGTCAAATAATTTAAATGTAATAAGTGATCATAGCGATATTATTAATTGTAATTGATATAAGTTAATAGTTTTCAAATTCGTTATGACTCAAGATTGAAGTATGTAACGACATATGACAATGCAAAACTGACGCTTAGATGGACGGATTAAAAAGAAGCCATGTGTACCTATAATTAATCTTTTATTATATGTTATAGATTAAGAATAAGTTTATTATATGAACAACATGATAAACGGTTACATAACAGCTCGTAGCTAATATTTGATCAAACTTAGTTATTATATTCAAGGTGAAAGAGAACAATGGTTACAATGGTTAAACATAATCTCGTCTTGGTTTATATGAATACTAAGGGAAATGTTATTTTTTTATACTTAAAACGAGTTTATGAAGAAATGATCATGAATTAGATATACACTTTGCGTGTGTAATGCGAGGTTAAATTTGAGCGATTTATCACTTCACAAACAAATTATTTAAAATAAAATAAAAACTAATCTATAAGTATGTTCACTTTGAAAAATTTAGGTTTAATACGTGTCACAAATATATCTGCATTTACAAGCATATCTATAAGAACACATGGGAGTATGATTAGATACACACAATGACACAAATATGCTAAGATTGCTAGCATGTGTCATATTCGGTTGAAAATATATATGAGTACATGTGAGAACCTCGTTACATGTAATAATGACAAATTACTTAAAAGTATCTCCGCTACAAACATCACTATGTCATGTATGAACTTGTTGATATTTCATTGGAGTCATATGAAATATATAATCACAATCATGAATTTATTTTTAGTCGTTGTCATGTTTTCTCCATCAAAAAGTTCAAGGTTGTCGAAAAAAATTATAGATCATTGTATTTTATTAAAAAAATCATTAAACATTTTACACAATTAAATTATAAGGTAAAATTCATTTGTTAACATTTGTTTATTTGCGATAACCCGTTAATCCTAATATAACAAACACTTACATCATACTTATGTAGTTTAACTAACTTTTACAATGCGTTACACTACCAGTGTAATGATTGCCCCCCATTTTTAAAATTGCGCTACTTTTAGAAAAATGTCATCTTTTTTTAAAAAAAAATTCTTAACTTTCTTATATGATGTTATTTATTTTTTATATACATTACACCATGAAATATATCGTCTTAATATTTTTAATTCGAGTATAGTTTTGCTATAATTTTTTTAAACTTTCGGTTTAGATCACTAATTTACCACTATAACTCTAACTTACATTGACAATGTATTTTGATATGGACCACTAGTTGGATTAATTGTTATCACAATAAATAAAGGTTAATTTGATCTCTATTATCACATTATATTACATAAAAAATTAAAACATTTTATCTAAGTTATCCACTTATTTTAATTTCTTTATCGTAAAAGTAAAAACTGAAAATTCATATCAATGCATTTTGTACATGTCATCTATAGTAACTTTTATTTGGACTATATATGCACATTGAGAATCCTAGTCTAGGAACACAAATTTGTTTGACCTTTCACCCGCAAAATAAAAAGTGTCATGCATTATTAAAGCTTTT
>BJCN01162262.1:10279-22984 GCA_018326445.1 Flaveria brownii
TCAAAAGCATTCAAAGCTTACACCCGAGTACTTAGGCCCTTTTTTGGCGTTGGAACGTGTGGGTCAGGTGGCTTATCGTTTGGATCTTCCCAGTGATTTTTAATTCCACTCTACCTTCCATGTTTCCTTTCTCAAAAAGGCTTCGGGTCCCCCTTCAACGATACTTCCCATTCCTTCTGACTCAAGGTTCCATTTACAACCTTATGTTGTATTGGACCGCCGTATGGTCAAGCGTCATAACCGCAGCGCCCCAGGTCTTGGTGCAATGGCTTAATTCGTCACCAGCAGATGCTACTTGGGAGTTCTTGATTGACATGAAGCTTCATTTGCCTGATTTTCCATCTTGGTGACAAGAAGTAGCTTAACGGGGGTATTGATGTGGTACGAATAATTCAAGGACCTTTGTGTAATAATTCATAGTTAGGGGACTTATATTGTAAGCATTGAACTTGTTAGTTAGTCGTTAAAGGTCGTTGTTACGAACATTTGGGACTATGCAATGAAACCAGAAGTTCTTCTCTTCTCTCTCTCTAGAACTCTCTTTCCTTTCTAATTGATTGCATCAGAACATTTGTAAACAACTGGAGTAAGATGAACGTAGTTATTATTATTTAAATATTTTGATCATGATCTAGGAATTATGTTTCAATTGATACAAAATTTTGAACAAATAATTCTGAACTATGAAGGTGAAACTGGTTTAGAAGTTAACGCATGTTGAAAACTCATAACTTATGCCATTGTGGAAGTTGAGAATGTATATGCAAGTTGAAATCTTTAATTGTTTTAGAAGCTCACAGATAAGGTATTAGTGCTACAAGGGAGCGTAGCCTATGCCCACGGGAGTATGCTACATTGCTACCCACCCTAGCGAGTGCTACACCCAGAACTCTCAGTCTTACGCTCAAATGCTACGCTGGAAATAGGAAAGCGGGGAACGAGTTAACTTTGGTTTTAAAATGTCTTGATTTTCGCATACGAATCATGGTTGTGTTATATACATAATAAATACTAACTTGTTACATTATGTTGCCTTAAGTTAGGCTCCAGAATGGACATGAAAGTAGAAGATCAAGTGCTTGGGATTGGCCTGAATACACATATTCACTTGGTTGATGTTGTGAAATATTTGTACCAAGGCCAACTTTCATTAATTTGCTAAAATCTTTATAAAATTGATCCATTATAAGTATGTATGTCATTACTGGAATAACAATGGATATTAAATTAGCAACTTGTATCATTAATTGTTGATTTTAAAAAACTGTCGATTCAAATATCTTATAAAACACAATGATTGAGATTATATAAAAAATATCTATTTTGATAGCATTTCCGCTGCAAAACATTATATGAAAGATCAATTTCTAAGTAGGTTGTTACACCAAGCGTATGCTAGCCACTTTTAATCTGCCAAAGTATATTATTACTTGGTCAATTATACATGTCTACTTCAAAACTCCGTAGTCGTATTATAACTTATTGTCTCATGTTGTAAACCCAATTCCAAAAAAATAGTTGACTCGAAAATCATACAAGTTTCTCCGTCATTTTAGTGTAATCTTTGAAATACAACTTTTGAAATTAGAATTTATAATTCCAAATCATGCACGAGTGAAAAATAAGATTTTAACTCATTCAAATACCTTGAGGTTATATACATACAAGTTTCTACATTACCTATGACTTCATATTTCACACTATTAATAGCCTTGTGTTCATGATCATTCATGAGTGCATCAAAGCTAAGTCTAGGATTTTTGAAGCGACTAGCTTCAAACTTATATGGATTCCTTCTAATTATGCATACGTAATTGCACTTTCCGAAAGAAATTAGTAAGAAATTCTTCAACATACATCATCTCTGGACACACTTCCTAGTTGCTTGTTTCATAACAACGTTATCAAATTATGGTGTTGTTTCATGTATACATCTTCAAGATTACCATATGAGAATGCCCTTTTAACATCCATCTAGTGAACCACAAGATGGTTTATGTTACAAAGGCAATCAACAATCTTATAATGAATATTCAACAAGCAGAGGTTTCCACCTATAGTAAAGATGCCAACGCTATTATAATAATGGAACCCATCTCCTCATCAAATTTTTTTTGGGTCATATATCTATATTGACCGTTTGATGTGTTGGATGAGTAAATATAAGAAATTAGGAGTTCTAGACAAGAGTGGAGATGGCATGAGGATACTCAAACAGGTGAATCCGGAATTTAAAAGGCAACGAGACACAAGTATTCTTTCATTCTATATTGATATAGATGGATACTTAGTAATTAGGCTCTATTGTTAAATTTTGATATGTTGATTGATGAATATGTTGAGGTAAATGGTTGAGTATTGAATATGCACATGATGTAAACTTACTTTCTATCTACATTAATTGTTGTACAAAAGTTGCAGAGTGATAGATTGATACCAATTTAAATGAAGAAATCCTAGCTTGCAAGGAAAGCTTCACGGTTGGTAAATGTGTTCAGTAAATCATCAAGGTATGTAAACCTTCAAATATTTATCACAAGTCATTATTGCTTTGGATGATTGGTTAGAACATGTCGATATGTAATGCATAAAGATGAATATAAGGCTGTTAATGTCAAGTTCAATCAATGAATGGGTTGTGTATGAAAGTATAAATGTTGGTTGGGAGTAAAGAACTAAATGAGTTTAACTAGTGATTATGTTCATAAGTTGATGTGTAATAAGCAAATGGGTCTATATTGGGTTTAAAAGTTGTGTTTTAGTAACTTTAATTAAATTTAAGGCTTAACAAGTGTACAAATCAAAGCAGGTCAAAACAACAAAAGTTGCAAAAATGTACACGTTGGGGTGTAGACTAAATCAAGGGAGGTAGCCTACATCAGGTTCCTTGCATGCGACGCCATATGTTACAATTGGGTTTCATCAATTTGCATTTTTTGATGATTAAATCATGGATTTCATATATTTGTTGCATGTAGATTTCATGTATGCTTAATGCATTTTGGCATTATCTTGCTTTAGGTTGAAGTCAGAATAGAAAGTGGAAGTGAAGATCAAGTCCTCAATGTTGGATTGGACATACGAGCGATCCTTGGATAAAAAATGGGAATATACTAGTTCTTGAAAGTAGAGGTTTATTAGAAGTTATATGTGATGAGTTGTATGAAATTGGTTGATTTTCTGTTTTACAAACTTTGATCATTATGTTCTTCTGGTGGCTATAATTTTACAAAGTTTTTCCTTTTGGAAAATTTTAAATTTGAGCCTAACGGGTTTTTCCCCAAGGAAAACGTGATCTTTATGGGATCTTCATGTCAATTTTTTGTAAAAAAAATTAGCTTCATTGTTGTTGTTAGTTAAGTATCGATTGTCAAAAAGGTAAGGTGTAACAACGTAATGAGGACGATCCCGAGTGTCCTAAATTGTGATTTCAAGTCTTGAGATAAAGCAACAAAGTGGATGGAGTAGTAGCTTGAAAATTGGAAGATTAGAAGAGCAGATAGAGTTCGCCGATGCTATTACATCGAAGGATAGAAATCACGTTGGGAAGTCCTTCACAAGAAAACCAAAAAGGTCAAATTCAATAGATATGTTATTATCAGCTTTGGGACGCTAAATGTAAAATAGATTTTAAAAGGAGGAAATGGTGAGGGTAGGATTGTTTGACCGATACCTTGAATGGGTATTTGGAAGCCAATACTAACGACAATATGGTTATAAGTACTATTATTAACATAAGAGGAGAGTTTACCTTTCTTGTTCATCATAAGTGATGTTGCCCAGCGTAAGTACCCGTTTTGCTCATCATAAGAGATGCTACACCCAGGTTTAAGTACTTGTTCTAACATGTTGTGTATGGCTTGCTTGATGTTTGTTAGGGTGTAGCTAACTTCAAAAGCGTGTAAGACTGAGAAGGACGAGCACCAAGAATACCTAAGGACGAAGAATGGCGTGAAGGAAAGGGTGGGGGGTTGAAGTTGGTCGTTAGGTATTGGCAAAGAGATGAGTGCTAGGTGGCTAGGTTCTATTTTGTTAGGGGGTTGCGTTGGACCAAGGTGGTAGCGGCGATGAGAGGGGGTTTGAAAAGTAATCGTGAGACCATAAAGAGCGACCACTACCACATCCCTCGAGTGTTAGGAGGGTGATTGCGAGGTGTTGAGTTGGTGGTGTTAGGGTTAATATGATGGTTGCGAGGTATGGGGTTATGGTGTATTAATGTTTGGATTCGTTGTCGTGTGAAAGGCAATTCTAGCATCGGTTGTTGGTGACTTGGTGGTTGACTTGCCTAGTCTCCTCAAGGATGAGTTTGGATCGAGCCTTATAGAAATCGAGTAAGGCGTGGGTTGTTGATTACTCCATCGTATTGTTCATTGAGACCTGCAATCAGTTGGAGTTTGAATTGTTGATTCGTGGTCGAAGAGTCGACGTTTACAATTTAATCCAACTGAACCTTGAGTTCTTGGCAATAGGCAGTGATGTTCGGGAATGTGGCAAGCATGGTATTCGCAAACTAGTGTTCAAGTAGACAACACAGGAGTTTCACTATCCTGAATATATATTGGCTATGTGTTGCCAAACTTGAGCAGTGATGAAATCGGGTTTCAAGATCATATGAAAAATATCATTAGAGATTGTAACATAGATCCACTAGAGGACAATCGCATCGATGCGAAGCCACAAGTCACTGCTTTTCTTTGTCGACAATCTCTTTGTCTGAAGATGTAGTAGAAGATGATGTGGTTGTGGGTATGATGTGATTAAGAGCCTAAAAGCCTAGTGAATCTTGAATAACCCTACCCAAGAGGTGTATTGACCATTCTCTATCTTCGGTGTAATGGGAATGAGGTATGGACGTTGGTAACAGTAATAGCGGGGATGAGTTCCTCCATTAAAGTATGTAGAAAAAAAAGAGGGGATGTAGAAAAGATGGTTGACGGCTCAATGAAGCTTGTTGACGACTAGGGTTACGAATGAGATAGAGGGTAAGCTCCAATACCATAACCATATGTTGAAGAAGGCGCAAGGTGCATTCAAGGCGCCCTTGCTCGGACCCTATAGGCGCATAATCTGTATAAATGAATTATAACTATATATATTAAGGCTGTGTTTGGTTGGAAGAATGGAATGGAATGGAATGAAATTGAGAAACTAGTATAATTTTCAAGTAAAATTATGTTTGAGTGGGTAATGAAATGTAAACCCAAGAGAATGTTTCACCTCAAATTCCCTTGGTTGTGGGTTTCAAAATCCTTCCACCTAGAGAGGGAATTTGAAATCATACAACCAAGGGAATTTGAGGTGAAACATTCCCCTGGGTTTTACATTTCATTACTCACTCAAACTTAATTTTATTTGAAAATTAACTAGTTTCTCAATTCCATTCCATTCCATTTCATTCTTCCAACCAAACGCAACCTAAGAGTGCAGAAAAGTGCAAAGTGCAAGAGTGCAGATAAGAGAATCTTTTCTAAGCTTTCCTGCTAGTGTTGTAACTGTAGCTACAAAAATTATTGATAGTTTGAAAGAAACAAGCTTTTCTAAGCTTTCCTGCAAGTGTTGTAACTGTCCCACTAATATATATTTACTCAAACTTACTCATTTTTGAAGTCATTATCTTGTCTTTATCTGCTTCCTTCTCTGTTCTTCAAATTTCCGCACTCCAATGATGCAACACAACCACCAGGCAAAAGTTTGCAGAAGTTTGACGAGAACTATCCGGACTACGACGCTGGAACATGGCCGGAATATCACCGGAAAGTCGTTTTTGGCGGAATCTCACCGGAAGAGTGCCTTTGAAGGTGCAAGACGTTTTTTGCGCGCCTCGTTTCGCCTGAGCGCCTAGGCGCTCGCCTTTGTGCTTTTGACAACATAGCCATAATTGACTAGTTCAAAAACCAACTCTTCTCATTGATTCCTCCACTATATATAATACAAATAATACAGGTGTAAACTAATCTAATATGGACACGTGATAATAAAGAGAATTTGAGGATTTATATTTATATATTCTAATATGGACACGTGATAATTTTTGGATTTAGATAAACGAAACAGTCTATATGTGACAGTTTATTCTTTCATTGTAGAGAACAAAATAATGTTACATCCATATCTAATATCCAGCTATGCCTCACTTATGACCTTGTATATGGTACACTATGTATATTATAAATCATCATGAGTCAGAATAAAAACTTTGACTTTTAGACATCGGTAATTTGACCAAATTGTAACCATGAACAATGCCAGGAGGGTGCGTACCTGCAGATACTTTGATTGATCCATCTCAACAAGTTCATAATCTCCAGCTACGATTTATAGGCCAATTTGATGTGACATGAAGTGTGTTCTTAAACTTTTAGTTATGATTCAGAGGCCAATTTGAAAGTTCAAAAGAATTTCTGGTGATTGCAGATGAGATATCATTGGTTCTTGAAGAATTTGATGTGGACTCTCGTGTAGATGAGAAATTTATAAGGCCATAACCAGATTCGGTTGAAGACGATGGATCGTTGGTTTTTGAGAGTTTGGGACATGTGTGCTTTCCTAAATAAGTGATGTCGAATATTGATGGGTCTTGGCTAGATCTTTGAACTTGTTTGGTTGCGCAACATCCATGTGTGTTCCGGTAGGTGCATCTGTAATATTCTCTGCAAGTTTATAATGTGGAATGAATAAACCACTGACTGTGCATAAGATATGTAATAAAACCCAAGTTAATTGCATTGAAAGGTAACCACCTTTGATTCAAGGTAAATTTCAAATATGCCATCTGTTATGTCATCAATTTTGAGAGTTTGAGGCATAGTTATTGAAGGCGCAAGCGCACTCAAGGTGCAAAGGGTGAGCCTTGGCCTAGGTGCAAAGGGTGAGCCTTGGCCGCACGACACTAAGGCAAGGGACATAGTATAAATATATCATTTTAAGGGGTTATAGACATGTTTTAGGCTTGTTCTGGGCTAGCTTAGTTTTAGGTAGATTCCAGGCTTGTCTAGGGCTAGTGTAATTTCTTCAAACTTGGTCAGACAACTTTTGGTCGGAACATAGCCTGAAAATGCGCATGAGCGCTTGAAAATGGGGCTTTTGAAGCAAGGCGGCAAGACTGCGCTGGGCTATGCTTGAGGGCCTAGGCGCGGGCCTTGTGGGCTTTTGACAACAAAGGTTTGAGGGTGTTCATCAAGAAATTTTGGAAGTTTGAGGGTTCTTATTGAATTATTTGAAAGTAGAAGGGGTTTTCAAGGAAAACAAGATGGTTACCTGAAACATAAATTAGTTATTTATCTTATGGAAGTCTGAAAAGGTAAAAGAGAAACCTGGGGTATTTAGCATTAAGGATTTCCTTTTGGCCATATTTCCTCCACATATAACCATCATTTGGGGGTACCTCAAGTCCTATCTCCGGGCTCACTTTTACTTGTTGTTTCCACTTGACAATGTTACTACTGCTACCTTTTCTGCATAACGTAACATTGTTATGTAAATTAGCATGCACCATGACTGAAAAGAAGTCGGTCGTATCTGAATTTTAAAATGATATATATATCACGGAATAAAACCAATTTAGTGGTGGCAAAATGGTGGGTCAATCAGGTTGGTAATGGGTTAAAACAAGTTATTTTTAGGCTAGGCCAAGTTGGGTGACCAGCAAACACTTTTGTGTAACTTTCTATTCAATAATTAATGTATTAAATACAAACAAACATTAAGCCCAGTATAAATCCCATTTGCGGTAGGGTCTTGGGGGAGCTATGGTGGGATGAGGGCGATCCTTACCCCTATCCCTATGGGATAAAAAACTGCTCCTGTAAAGACCCCCGGCTCCTGAAAACCAGTTTTTATTTAGCTAAGGACAGAAAACGGGAGAAAAGAAAACATGCATGAATAAAAACAGAATATCATGACGAAACCTATTGTGATCTATCAGTAACAGAAGATAAAGAATCAATATGGCATATATCTCAAACATCTATCTAAAACTAAAGTAGCTAAGAGTCAAAATGCACACCTATAGCTAAAGAGACACATATAACTAAGGCCACAACTATAACTAAGGCACATCTATATCTAAAGGCACACATACACTTAAAGGCACACCTAAGAGTAAAACTAAAGACCATGCATAAAGTACCTAACATCTGCACCTTTGACTAAAGGCAAAATAAGTGGAGCACAAGCAACGAAACCACCATCAAGCCAATCCTAATTCTATACACCCTCTAAAAATCCCTGGCCTTATCTGGAATCTCCAACAGTTTCTATCACCGATCATGTCCTCATAGTGGTGCAAGTCTAACAAATCTTGTCTAATCTGCTTATCTCATATCGGCTACGGCTTGCCTCTAATATGATTACAAAAAAACCCTTACAATAATAATCTAAATTTCTAAATAAATCAGTTTTAGAAGGTTGCATGCATTGAAAGTAGACTTTAGTCGGTCTTTAACCCATATTACATGTTCCTTTTTGGCTAAATTTTATTATTTCATCGCTTTGAGATCTATATAACCTAAATTGACTCATTCATAATTACATTGATTGACAACTTACTTCTTCCCAGAGGCATCTCTTTGACTAGATTCGATGTTGCCAGAAACAGAATTATCATTATCTGCCTTGCCATTCAACGATTGTTGATATTCATATTGTGACCTTCTGATCTCTGTTCCAGCATACCGTGACAGTGCCTCATCATCAGACTTGGTGATGTTCTGGGTCAACTCAGTTTCATCAGAAGAAGCAGGCAAATTAAGATCTATCTCAAGCCTCTTGCACCGTTCTGAACCTTTGTTTAACTTGCTATACAGAAAGTTACTCTTCTGTGATGAGTTCAGATTCATTTGCCAAAACTGGTACACCAAACACAAGGTCAATTCTTTGATGATGACATAAATCTTGCAAGTTCAATAAGAAGAAAGATTTTTACATTCGATACACGTGACTGTACAATGTACCAGTATAATACATCGTTGTTTCTGAAATCAGTCAAGCATATAATAATAAACAAGTGCAGACCATTTTGTGACAGTGGTCAATCAACAATCCAAAAATGTGTACAAAATCAAAAACAGGATTTCTTCAGAGTTCCTCAAGGGTAACAAGTATGCTCAACTTAATAAAAAACACGGCCTTCTAATTTCGAAGTTAATTCACATTTTGTGCAGTAAGCCTCTATAAGTTCAATCATGCTTGTGTTTTCTATAACGATTTAAATGATGATAAATTTGCAATTGATGGTCATGGAATGTTAAAGAGCCATTTTCCAAGTATTTTTGGGATGAGTTGTTCAATTTGAACATATATTTCTTTTATTTCAAAGAAAAAAGAGGTCTATGCTCTAAATGTAGAAACTACTGTAACATTTGATCTTTTAGAAGTGTAAACCATATGGAACTTGTGAGTATGTGACGACATTCATTCTCCCACTCCTTACCACCATATTTCTTGTAGATTGTATTTACTATTTCAAGCTCCATAACTTCTCAATTCCTTTTCCTTAACAAAAATCACCAATTTATTTTCTACAACAAAAATTTTTCTTATCTGAACTAGAAAGTTTGCTATTGATCCACACTCCAAAATAAACTTCCATCATCACAACACACTGATAATACACTTGAACCAAAACATGTAAAAAAGTAGCATTCATTCATTCATTCATTCATTCATTCATTATGGCACATCTAAAGTATATATCACAGAAGTTATAAATATATCATCCGTGTTAACAAAACTTTGACTGTGATCTTCTTATCTTAAAATCGAATAATAATCCAATCTAAACAGCTTACAAATCACAAACGAATCACACACAAACGATGGTAATGAAACCGAAAATGAAAGTTTCAAAGAAGTCACCTCCGAATACAAGTATTATGATTGATGAAGGTCGGTTTTGGCGTTTGACGTTTGAATAGAAGACGTTCGTTCGCACCGCCGGAGAAGGAGGTGGTGAAATAGGGGAAATCTGAATCCGGCGGCCGGAGAAGTTGACGAGATCCGGTGATGGAAAGATGTGAGGAAGCTTCGTTTCTTCTTCTTCAGGTACTGCACTCTTTATATGTTTTGACTTTGATTAAACCCCAAATGGAAGTTGACGACGAAAGCTTAAGCACGCGAAGACTTTAATGTCCAACATTTATTTAATTAAAGAGTTAATTACTAGTTTTTTTAATAGCAAGAGAGTTAATTAGATGGTTAGTTTATGTGATGTGTCATTATAATAGGATTTGCCCAACATTTGAAAAATTGTGTGTACAGTCTCAGTTGTTTGCGAAATCGTAACATGTGTTGTATTTGAAGTGTATGGTCGTTAAATCTTTCAGCTAAGTACTTAAATCTATGTAAAATGACCGAATACCTTTTAAAAAGGGAAAATTCCCAAAATGTCTCTTTAACTCACAAGTTCTCTCAAAATGTTTTTTTTACTAGCCACTCCTCCAAACCGTTCCCCTCCACTAAGGTCGTCTTAAACGAAACGTAAGTTCAAACGACCATACTATGGGCGGTTGAGATTGAGACACGTGTCCCAACACAGGCGTCTCGACCGTGTTGGGGTTTCAGCGGGAATGTGTAGACCTTGCTCGGGGTTACTTGTCATTGTCGTGACAACCTAGTATATGTCATGTCGTGTTTTTCAGTCGTGAAAAATGTATATTTATATTTTAAATTTTCAGTCGTTCGAAAATGTCAAAATTTGAATGCAACTTTTCGTGATTCAAATCTTAAAGCTCCATATGGGATGACGTTACCAGGTAAATCACACTTGATGGTCAGTCGACCTTGTTGTTGTTCGAATGATCATGATTGTGTTCGGGCGATCGTAATATTAGTTTGTTCCTATATATATCTATATGTATATTTACCATTCTTTACATCAAATCAGTACATAAATCTTCTATCTGTGGAGATCTCCTCATTCTATTAACTACCCGCTGCGATCACTTATCTGTAAGTTCTACTATTACCCCTTATTTTTACTTTTTTACTGTTCAATTTTTACCATTTATCTTTATTTACTGTTTTTTGCTATTTACTGTTATTTGTTTTTTATATATTTCTTTTTCTTTACTCTATACCATTATTGATATCAGAGCAAATGCTTTCTAAATCTAAAAGACTAAGACAAGCTTCATATTTTTATAGGCTTATTATGGCCAAATTAATTCTTTGGAAAACTCTCTTAAGTGAAGATTATGGGAAAACTAACTTGCTCTAGTAACAAATTGGAATGAGGTCTCACGTAATGTGTAATTAATAATATATGAAGTATAAGAAAATCTTAAGGAAACACTAAGGATAAAATTAGGAAGCCAAGGAGTCAGAATTCATTAACCATAGAGCTCAATCAACCCCATTCACCAAATAAAAATTTTGAATTTTTAAATCTAGAATTCTCGGAAAAAAACCAAAATTGTATAAATATTAATACAAAAAATTATAACCTTACTTGTAGAACTAAAGATAATTTAAAGCACAGTTTACATATAGAAAATCCACATTTAAACGTATTAACAGATCTAGTTTTAAATCTAGGCATCAATCTTCAAAAAGATTCAGTAATTAATAAACAGTTGATAGAAAAACTTTCAGCATACACTGAAGAAATTAAAAAAGTATATAAAGAGTTTAGACTATATAAAATATCAGAATAATCAAATTATAAGAGAAACTAGAAGTATAAGTCTAGAAAAACACCCTGAAAGTATACAAAACAATAATATACATCTAGAAGTAGATAAAATAACAGACACAATAAATAAATTAAAAATAGACGACATAAAAATATCCAAAAAACCAGTACCCTATAAACACTGGCAACCACGAAAATGAGAAATAATTTTCAAGTAATAGAATAATACAAGAAACTAGAAATTCTACCAGCAGTATACACGACACAATAACATCTGATTTATATTTAAACAGAATAATAAGAAGAGGATCGGGATCTAATAGTCCTAGACATAATATACAGCTAGAAGAAGAAATAGATGTAGATAAAAACATAAATCTATATAATCAACATCAATTAGATATACTTAATAGCATAATACTGTATCAAATCGGAATATTTAATATAAATACAACATTAATAAGAAGCACTAGAGAAGAAAGCCTTAGGGTAGTAGAAAAATTAATAACTATAGATTTATTATCATCAGGATCTATATAAAAAAAAATTAAAAATGCTGGTAAACACTTTGTAGGATTAATAGTAATAGGAGTAAAAGCTTTAGAAAGAAAAAATCTAGGAAATAATTTATTAGCTCTAATATTAGATAAAAGTTGGAAAACATAAATGAAAAAAATAATAATTTCAGGAATGGAAGTTGACTTAAGTCAAAATACAACATTATTTTACTGTACACCAGGAATATTAAAGGATATAAGAGATTTATAGAATATAAACATAGCCTTATAAACAAAAGGATACGAGGATTATGAAGGGAACAATATAGTTGTTAGCATAGGAGTGTTACGAAAAGCTAGTAACAATTCAGGTATGAAATATAAAGTAAAAATAGAAGGAATTGTTATGACATCCGTACTAACATATCCGTTAATTAACGTCAAGCTCGTTAACTCTCCTTTTTTCATTTATTATCTCACGTAAATAATCCGTCTTCAAACCGAATCCTGTCGTATCTGCTGTTGGACCAAAAGAACCAATGAGCCAAGATCAGAAAAACCTCTAAGTCCCACATACCA
>BJCN01162340.1:938-14511 GCA_018326445.1 Flaveria brownii
AATGGGCCTAAACCTAGTGTTAGCAACTTAACATTAGCAAAAAGATTGGTTAAAACGTTCATTTATGTGATTTCTTCTAAAACATTTTATTGGATAATAAACTTTTAGTTTTAATGAAGGGATCTCAAATCTAGTTTGATCAATTAGGTTATGATTTGTAGCGGAATAGTATAAGAATTAGATGAAATTTAAGCAAGAACACAAAGGATATTCAATGAAACAGTACGATTATAAAAAGAGAAAGTATTCTTCAAAATAGAATGTTCTCATTCACTCATAAGCTTCGGTGCATACAAATTAGGTCAACTTTACTTTTATAGAGGTAAGGTGACGTCAGCAGATGTCACTTGATAGTGACATCTAACTGTTTTACATAAACAACTGAAAATAACTAAACTACTGAAGATGTCCACAACAGCTGAGGACATCTTCTTACAAAAGAAGCTAAGTATTAACTAATACTACAACCACTGAAAACAAACTACTGAACTACTGATTACAAACTACTGATTACAAACTACTGAAAAGATAAAGACAACTACTGAAAAGTAAACCATCACAACTACTGAAGAGTACTACTTCAGCTGTTGTGACAACATCTGAAGACTTGGTCTTCAGACTTTGTCTTCAGTACTTGTCTTCAGACTTTGTCTTCAGTACTTGTCTTCAGACTTTGTCTTTAGCTGATGTAGTCTTCTTCAGTTGTTTTGATGTCTGTGGGACTTAAAAGTTTTTCTGATCTGGCTCATTGGTTCTTTTGGTACAACAGATACCGAACAGAGAACATTAGTATCATTAAGTATTTTCTACCTATGTCTTATATATCCATAATATATTTCTATTATGTATTTAACCACGATAATACCACCATACAGTCCCTTTGCGTCATGGGGGTGTTAACTTCTACTGACACCGAAGTATAGACATAGAATAAATTTTATCAACTTGAATTTATAAAATGCATAACAAAAAACTAATTTCAACTTTAAACTTTTGTTAAATTTTAGAGTTAATTACAGTGATGGTTATGTGTTACTCATATTACCGGATTGGACTTTAGGTTTAGAAAATTGCATGTGGTTTGATAGTTCGTATGAGTGTAACAAGGTTATTCTAAATTTTCTGTTAATTATTAAAAAAGGGACAAAAACCCTGAAATATAAAAAATCTTTATGGCCCCCTTATTTTTAATTAAAAAGTTATTTGCAATAAAAATATGTATTATAAACGCCCCTACCGATCTTCTTCATTGTTGATTCTCGCCATTTCACCTTCATGGGACCTCCATCACCACCACTCTAGTCATCTGCACCTAATTTTCTCATATTTTACTTTGTGCCTTTACCTTGAAGTGGAAACTATGAGATAATTTCTTTGGTAAAAAATGATGAATTTAGAGACGTTGAATTAGAAAACATAATCCCTTTTTGAACGAACTTTTAAAACATCAATGTAGCTTTAACCATGATTAATCCTGAGATGATTTAGAAACCTATGTGTTTCAAAAACCTCCTAAACACACATAATTAACACCAGATCTAGCTACAATTTATTCAACTTAATTTTTTTAGCATTCGAATAATGAGCAAATGACACATTTCTAAAACCACCTAAACACAATCTCATTCAATTTAACCTCAATCCCACATCACATATAAGTTTTTCAACCCAGCCAACATATTCATTTCATCCTAACATGTCTTCCTATACATATTGGAGTTGCTAGAAAGCTACTGTGAAATTTTGTTAAATAAATACTTTGAAATCAGAGACCTCTATGAAACATTACTTTAATGCTTAAGCCGAAGACTTATTAGTTTCAGAAATGATTTTCTAGCTTACTTGATAATACCATTTAAGCTAAAGTTATATTTGATTAATTTAAATATATGTACACAATATATTAATGCTGCAATTATCCTTATTTAGCTCCTCTTAATTTGTAGAACTCTTGTATTTATACTTGTAATCTTCATATTCCAAGTTAATAGAGTGAATTTATCAATCATTGCATTGTACCCAACCACCGATCACCTCTCTCGTCCTCCTCCATTGCCGGCACGTCTAGCCCTTCCATCACCACCGATTACCATTAAGCTTTCATCCTCTATTTATCTCCTATGGAGAAACCAAATCCTCCTTTTCTTTATCCTCTCTTTCTAAAGATAGATAAGCAAGATTTTTCTCACTATTGGCAATAAGCCTTAAGAGAAAAAACTTTTTCTAGTGGAAGAGGCTGGGTAGCACATCATAGAGCCATGTTTTTATTAAATCAGGGTTGCCAAAAGCCCTTGTATGAAACTTTTATCTGTCTAGGTGAATCTAAGCCCCTACTTATATAATCAAGTGGGATGGAGCCTGTGAAGAAGTAACAATAGTCAATTTCCAAGATTTGAGTAGCTTATGTAAGGTTGTCGGGAGTGGAGGAGGTCTATAGCATATGAACAAACTTGTTAGAAGAATCCCCGTGACATCCTTAAGAGTCTCAAAATTTTGAACAAACGAACGAGTGAGAAAAAGTCCAATCTAAACTATGCTCAAAGCTAAAAAAGAATAAGGAAATACACTCTTTGTTGGAACAATCTTAGGAACCTAATTTAGAGAGATGGGATCTCATTACTAGTATTCTTATTCACATATATGTTTTCTTCTTCATAAGCGTTTGTATTTTTCATCCATAATAGTGATATGCAGATAACCAAATACTCAACCATGTTTGTTATGTCGTCCACATATGACAAATATGGATGACCAACACTTGTACTCTTCTGTGCTATCCGCAATACTTTCTACTCAGCCATATTTCTTTTCAACACTTGTACATAATTTCCAAATAAAACAACTTAACCATCTCACCACTTAAATTGTCATTGTCCAACAATACTCTCCCCTAAGGATTATGTAGCCTATATACTTCAAGGGTTTATAGGTGATGGAAGCTATAAAGATTCTATTAGATCCTCTATTGTTGTTGGTCCTTGTGGTTGAGTTGATGTGGTTATAGGCTCTGAGGTTGGTGTAGGTGCTGGTGCTTGTTCATAAGAATTAGGAATTGAGTTACTGAAGTATCCAGAATAGCCTTGATTATAATAGGAAATTGTCTTGCTTCTTTTATTCCATTGTTATCAAGAACATGGATCTTCATCTGTTTCATCCTTTGAACAACTTTCATTGGGATCTGTCTTAATTACTATGGTTCATACATATGTATGGTTGACAGTCCATCTTTTTGTAGTCTGTATTGATCTCTAGCTTAACCATGCTGCCAAACTGTAATATGACTCTTTTTCTCTTCTTTGCTTCTCTTTTTCTACTTATCCAGTCATAAGCTATATTCAAAATCTAGATGCATGTCAAGAAGAACATAAGATCATTTTCACCAATACTGTTATTTTAGGCTTCTGAGGTGCCTAGTGAACATATAATGAATAAATGATTCATCTAGTAGTCGCATTTCATAGGCACTAAACAGTCTGAAATCAGGACCCTCTTTTCCTTTCCATCTCCTTTCTATAACTAACTTATAGTGTCTTCATCATACCTCACATTTGAGATTAGCATGGTGGAACGAGTCCCAGATACTTTCTTCTTTTTAACTTTTCAGCTGGATTTACTCTTCCTTTAGGAATGATCAATTCTTTTATACTCTTGTTTTTCTTCTTATCAGCATATGGGTTCATAAAGGATCTATCACCTCTTAAGAATATGTCTTTAAATGCTTTGAAGTTATTGATCCTCTTAAACATCTTTAATATCTTCTCAAACTGATAACCCCTTGACATGTTACATGATTGATGAACTCTAAGTTTGCCATCTTATTAAGATCATGTATCTTTAATGAGTTGACTAAATCATGGCATACTGTAAAAAAATTGGACTAACCTAGAGATCCTCTTTACCATGAACATGTTCCAGTCAGAGTCATACTTTTAGGAAATTATTTATACATTAGTTTTGCCTTTAGGAGTAGACACACCCTGCAACATCTTTGAAATTATCAAACCCTTTTGCAATTGCAATTGAGAAGAATATTTGAACCAAATAGGATTCTTGCTATCTCTGAAATTGTCAAACCCTCTTACAATTGCAGTTGAGAAGAATGTTTGAACCAAATAGGATTATTGCTTAGTAAAGGTGTCAATGTACTATGGTTAGCTCCTGTTACTTGCACTTGTTGCGCAGAGATTCTGGATCTGGGTTATCTAAGAGTCACTTCTTCCTCAATAGCTTTTATCTTGTCTTTCATCTCTTGTATGCACTTTTAAATGGCAGCCCAAAGAGAGTTGGTCTTCCTTGGACCCAACTTTCTCTTGGTGTATCCAATCCTTGTCAAATAATCCTTTATTTCCTTATTATTCAATTTATAGGGATCAAGAAATGGGTGTTAGGATGATGGTGGATTGATGGAGGGTTCTATAGAAGTAGAAATAACAACTTTGTCTTTCTTCTTTTCTTCTATCACCTTTTTCTCGTACTTTGTCCCCACTGTGGGATCCAAGAACTTTTCAACCTTCATAACCTCCTTAGTCATTGTCTCGTCGTTCATGTTAAAGACCATGTCAACATCATATCCTTGATTGATTAGGTTCATGGCTTTAAGTATGAGGTTATCTATTTGAGCTTTCTTTACCATCTTCTTAACGGTACTTTCTTTCCTTAAAGGACTCTTAGTGAATTTTGGTTCATCATATAGGATTTTATTTATAATATATCCTTTTTCTATCTCTCCTACCTTAGGGTCTGGCTTTGTGTAATATTAATTGCTCTATTGCTTTATGATGCTTTTCAACAAACTAAACAATAATAACAAGGCTTCTCTTGTCTCTTTTCTTTATCTTCTTTGGAGATTTAACTTCCTCTTCCACTATTGGTCTCTTTCCTTTGGCTTTTTCTACTAATTACTTCCTCTTCATAGAATAAGTATCAAGTTCACATGAACTAGACGTAGTAGCTTTAGAGGTACCAACTAGTGTCTCATGTCTATCTTTTTTATCCTTAGCTTTGAATTCTTAAGATAGCCTCATAATCAATATTTTGAAAAAGTTACAATAAGAACCAATTGGAGAAGAAAATCTTTCTTAAATACTATAGGCTTTAGAGGAATCAAGACATATTGCATAACAGGAGTACTAGATTATTTGATTTTCTCCATATTGTCTTCATTTATAAAGAAACCTCTCGAAGAATAAGCATCTAACCCCTCAATCAGTGTACTCATAGCCACCTCTTCATCAAATTGACTAGAAGTAGGTGTTGATTATGGAATCATTGCTAGATTACTCTCTTTAGCAGTTCTTTTTGATATACTAGGCTTTTCCTTGGGACCTCCTTTGGGTTCAAACCTTTTATGCCTTTTAAAAGATCTTTCATCATCTCCATCGTCATATTGTCACCTCTAAATTAAAGATGTAATTATCATCCTTCTTTTCTTTCTCACCATCATCATCATCTCATTATCATCTTCTTCATCATCATCATCTCTATACTCATCCTCCTTTATTAAACTTTCTTCTATTAGATTGATTCTTTGAGTTAGCTTTGCCACCTTCTTCTCTAACTCCTTTATCTATTCATTTTGAGCATCAATCAATCTTTCTTGATCCTATATGACTATTGTCTAAATAGCAATAGTCTTAATGTGTCCACTCATTTCTTCCTTTGTTTTGTCAATTCCTTTGTTTTGTCAATTGTGGACTTTAAATCTTTGATCTTCTTGTCCTTCAAGATCACCTCCTCAGTTTTATCTACTATGCTTGTCCTTTTTTCCATTATCTTCTCCATCCTTCTTAACTTTAGCTGAAGTTCAGATATAAGCTCATCTTTATCTGACTCACCGGAAAGTTCAATTTGAGCTTGTGCAACCAATTCTAGTGATCCTTCATAAGGAATGTATTATGAAATATGTTGTCTAGCTAGAATTTCTTGTTGTGCAGGAAGTTCCTCCTCATAAGAAGATAATTCAGAATTATTAGAAGAACTAGTAAATTCACTAGTGCTTACTGATGCAACAGTAACCTCCAAAGACATATGTAATGGTGATACATGGGCTAAATTAACTGGGGATGCATGAAATGGTGATGGAATAGGATATGGCATTTGATCGTGAAAGGCAATGTGAGGGTCACCACCTATATCTGCCTATAATGACATTGCTCCCTGACACTCTGATTGGACTTCTTCTTTTGTTATGGGCATATCAAGATCAACATCTTGTTAGGTCTTAGGCATTTCCTCTTGAATAGCTTCTTCAGTCTATTCCTTAGCCCCTTCCACCTCTGTAATGCCCCAAAATTTCTGAAGCAAGTCATTTAATAATAATGGGATTTGTTAAGGGTTAATTAATATAAATAAGGAAAGATGGGTTATGGACTAAATTAACCATAACGGGCTAAGTTTTGATGGGTGTCAGGGCCTATAATCAGCCCTTATACATGCATGACCAGCCTCCACCCTCTTCATTTACAACCCTAGCCCCCAAACTTCTAGAGAGAGAAAGTAGAGAGAAAGTGAAGAAAACTCAAGGATTAGTGTTCTACTTTTGAAGGGATTGAAGACCTGCAAGTTGGAGCTTCAAACCACGAGAAAGGAGAAACAAATCCAGTTAAGAATCGTCCTATAAACACTTCTGTAGAACAGATCCAGAATTCTAGGGTTTTGGGTTCAAAAGTTTCAAAGAATCACATAAAGGTCATATTTTTACGTATGAAAACGTGTAAAAAGGTTAGATTTTGGACGTAAAAAGTTAAGATTTTAGGTTAAAAACGGGCTGGTTCGTCATTTTTATACATCCAGCAAAATTGTGACCCGATCAGCGAAACTGTGGGATCATCCAGCGAAACTGTGGGTTCTTCCAGCGAAACTAAGAGAATTCCCAACGAAACTACAGTTTCGCTGGTAATTTCGCTAGTGCCCAGGTTGACCAATATGACTTGCGAACCTAGGAAATTCCAACGAAAGTTGGGCGCACCTGGCAGTGAAAGTATCGTGTGAAACTACTGGGCGAAGCTGGCAGCGAAATTGTCAGCGAAACTGTCAGCGAAACTGCCAGCGAAACTGCCAGCGAAACTACCAGCGAAACTACCAGCGAAACTGCCAGTGAAACTACCAGTGAAACTACCAGTGAAATTGCATAGAAATGACCTATTTGAGTGTTAACTTATGTGCAGGCTTTGTAGTGCGAATCTAGCCTAGAAAACTTAGACGAGAAACTATTGACTTTGACCAGGTGAGTTCTAGCTCCCCTTATTTACAAGTTTTCCATGTTTTGGGGCTATTATGCATAGTAAACCTAAGATAAAATTTTCCTATAACAAAATATGCTATATAAAGTCCTTTAAATAAAAAATTTTCATGCTGACCTGGCTCCAGCTAGGGGCGTTGCCCCTAGGACCCCACTAGGGGTTGCTGCCCCTAGAACCCCGCTATTAGGGTCTGCCGCCCCCAAACCCCTGTTGTCCCACGAAGGGTCGGTTATATGATGCTATGTTCTTCTATCTTTCTGATGATAGTTATGCTTCATCGTAAATTGTACTTGATATGTTGTATACTTAATAAGTATAGTATTATATATTAAAGTGGAAGATAAAACTATTAAAAAGTGGAACTAAAGAAATGTTACCTCCGGGCCTGTATGATGATGAAACGTCTTGCAAGCACTATGATGGACTTCACTTATGTAGGTCGAATGTATGATGATGGATCCGTATTCATGAGCAGGCCATGTGCCTTGCAGTGTGGATCAACTGTCGGGGGTTAGCTATCGTGTTTATGTGTACCGACAGGGATCGACATTCATTATCGATCAACAGGGGGCTCTTGCTGTTTGCATTCTTGTTTAAGATGAAGTGGAAGATAATGATAGAATGAAAGAAAGATAATGAACATGTCAATGATGCAATACGTCACAAGAAATGTTATATGTTATGATGTATGCGTGATCATTAAAAGGAAGAAAATTATATATTTTATTATATTACTTAAAACTAGGACTCACTCAGTAAACCTGAGTTTTATGCATAATAGTTGGCAGGCAAGGGCTGATGCTGAGAATATCACAGATATGGAAGCTACTTGGTGTTCGATGAATGGCATCCATGTTTATGAAATCATTTTCTTTTGTTTGAAAAGTACAATGTTTTATTTTATTTGGGAGACAAATGTATGATTACTACATGACCTACAAGTTTTAAACGAATGTTTATTTAATTATGCTGCAATGTTTTGTTTATAAAGTGATTTTATGCTATGATTAACCAACTGTGAGGCTTCACGGGAATAGGGCCTTACAACCTCTTATTTTCCTCCTTGATCACCATCATGTCCAATCTGTTCCAACATCTAGGTAGTAAAGGAAAAAGTTCTACACTATAATAACTTCTTGAATCCCTTTTCTTGATATAGTTATATGAATTGGCATTGTAGTGAGATAGATTCATCTCAGGTCTACACCAACTATATCAGGGAAAGCATCATTAATCAAGCATTGAAGAAATCTTGGGTACATTAAGAACATCCGCCTTCTCTTTTCAACCACATTAGATAATAAGCCATTAAACACATAAGCAGACATATTGAATGGTCTGTTAGTGCATAAGGCATATATTGATAAGAATGTAGTGCTGGGTATATTGTTCCACCCAATCATTCTCTTGGACTAGCATTGTTGATAGATATGAATCAACAATTACACTGTAAATCAAGTTGTATTTTTATATGTGCTTGCCTTCAAACTCACCTTCATAATCAATATTGGCAAAGAAGGTTAGTATATCATCTCCATCGAGCTAATAAAATTGCCCGGTATCATCACCAAAATGTAGACACTGTCTCATAGTTTGTTCAATGATTACAAAAAACTTGAAATACATGAGATCATCAATATTTTTGCATATTCGCTTGTTTGTTGAGCCAAAAATGATACCATCTACATAAATCTGGACTAATAGCATCTCATGCCATCTTTTCTTTCTGAACAAAGTCTGGACTATCTTTCCTCTCTCGTACCCGTGTCAGGGAGAAAAGATGACAATGTCCCATATCACTTTCGAGGGGCTTGATGTAGACCATACAAAGCTTTATACCCCGTGAGGGAAATCCACGTCTTCAAAGTCGAGTGGTTGCCTAACATAGACTTTCTCTGCTATTTTCCCGTATATAAAGACGCACTTGACATCCATTTAGTACATAGTGAATTTCATGGATGCAGAGTAAGAAAGAAAAAGTCTGATGGCCATTAGTCTAGCAATAGATACAAACACCTTATCATAATCAATTCCTTCTTCTTGAGTATAACCTTAGGCTATCAATATTGTTTTTTTCTTATGACAATGCCTTTATCATCAGTCTTGCTTCTATATAGCCACCTGATTCTGATAGGATACTGTCTTTTGAGAAGGTCAACCAGTTGTCATATTTTTTATTTTCTAAATTGAAGCAATTCTTCCTGCATTGCTTTTATCCAACTGTTATCCTGAATACCTTCCTTGTTGTTCTTAGGTACTGCCTGACATAGAAAGAATGAGAACATGCGATTGTTTGCAATATTTGTTTTACTTCTTGTCACTCTTTCATCTATATCACCAATAATATTAGACACTAGATGATTCTTGTGTTCCTTGAAGTTGGAATGGCATCTACGTTAATGGATACATCAAAGTTGGAGACATACAGGTCATGTTGGTATGAAGCATCTTCTGGATGAAAGTGAGTGGGAGAATGAAGAAAATAATCATAGGCTTCTTGATGTTCAATGTCCGAGTCAGAAGCACTTTGATGATTCTCATCTTATTAATTCACCACAGTATCATCCAGTTCTTGAGCTGTAACATGTTTTTAAACTTCAAGAGATGTGTTTTGAGAAGTTGTTGGCTGTGTGCTCAGACCTACCTCTGTTGATTCACTTTTAGTTGATGTTGGTCTTATGAGATCAACTTTTAATGGAACATTTGATGCTTGAGGTAAGGAAGATGATGGTGGTATCATAGGAAAATCATCTTTATTAGCATCAAGTGTTTCTGATGATCCACTAGGTTGATTCATATATGCATTAGACATAAAAGATTGGTTAAATGATTTTGTTAAAGAATCAATATCAAACAACCAATCAGACCATTTAATGATTTCAGAAATGAATGCTCATTCAACAATTTTATGAATCATCAATTAAGTTTAATCTTGGACTAAACACTCTGAAAGAATAACTAACAAAAAATCATTCATCTAATTTGGGAGAAAACTTTCCTAAATGGTCTCTAGTGTTTAATATTGATACAAGACACCCAAATGATTTACAGAAACCAATGAAAGATTTTTTATAAAATAACAGTTCATAGGGTGTTCTGTTGCTCTCTTTTATAACTAATGTTCTATTTTGTACATAACAAGCCATGTCAACTGCTTTTGCCCAGAAGGTGATTGGTAGTTTAGTATCAACTAAGTCATGGTGTCCAATAGGCAAATTGAAGAAATTTTACAAAAAACCATATGAACCAAAGTCAAGGATTGGTCCATAAAATTGGATGACGCCTTGTGGGTGTATCAAATGGCAAATACCTATTGGTACCAAACCTTACCTTTTTATGGTAAAGTATGTCACTTACCTGTTAAACTAGCTCATTATGTCATATGGGTGGTTAAAAGTGTTAACATGGATTATGATGTTGCAAGTAAGGAACGAAAGCTTAAATTATGCAAATTAGAGGAATTGCATGATGAAGCATATGAGTGTGCCTCCGCATATAAAGAGAATACAAAAGCAGTTCATGACGTAAAACTACGTAAGAACCAATTTTTTTTAAAGGGAAAAAGGTATGGCTACACAATTCACGGTAAAATCTTTTCCCCGGGAAACTTAAAAGTAAATGGACGGGACTATATCTCATTTCACGCCTAGGAAACTAAGGTGATGTAGAATTTGAGGATTGCAAATACCACTTGAGTCAAGTGATGAATGGTTATTGCCTAAAACCATACTTGGAAGCCAATGATATCAATGGACTTTACCAAACATCCGAAAGCTTTTTATTACGCACCTTGGATAGCCATACAACCTCATAGCCATGTCAGGTAACAAGTCTGACTGAAGAATTTAAACTTAGTGCTAACAGGAGGCAACCCACGAACTTTGTGGGTATGTTCACTAGAAACCCTCACGAGACTAAAACTCGTCCACTCAGGTCTACCGAGGGGTTATAAGGCTTGTTGCATATGCTAAATGCAAACGTAATTCCTACGAAGGTGAGTTAGGATTTTATCTTGTTTACATTAAGCCTAATTTCATGCTTTGGGATGAAGCACGGTTGACCGGGGGTAGAGGATGAGTAAATTTCAAAAATTAAGGAAATAGGCAAAATTACCCCATATCAGCATAAGATACAACAAGACTGGGTGTATCATACTCTGTCCTGTTAAAATCTTCGGTTAGTTTGAGTCATACGCCCCCTTCGACGCCCCACCATACACCCATTGGCGTAATGAGAGGCTGGGAGCGTTGTATCATACGCTGGCCTTCAGCCAACCCCTATAATTTTGACTTTTTGATTAATTTTAAACCATACAAAACCATCTAACCCCCCAAACACACATTAAAAACCACATTTACCCACTTTCTCATCATTTCATCATCTTCTACACCCAAATCTCACCCTCTCTCTCTCAAGAATCCTAACTTTCCAAACATATAATTTTCTCAAATCTCAACCAAATCAAACGGTTTTGGTGTCTATGTTGAATAACTTTTTAAGTGAAACATAGATTTTGGGTGAGATTTAAGAAACTCATAAGGGTTTGTAAAATTAACAAGGCCAACATTTAGGTGATTTGGGGATATTAGGAACTAAAGTCAAGTTTGCGTTTTTTAAAGGCTTAACACCTTCTAGGTATGCTCAATTGTTATCAAATTTAAACAAAATGGTATATTACTACTTCCATGGGATTTCTAATTGTTATATTTGAATATAGGCATGATATTTAGCATAGAACATGTTATAGTCATACTTGCAAGTAGTAAATGTTTACATACCTTGATAAGGATACGATTTGTGGGGGGGAGTTAGGGTTTTAATAATATTAGGACTACCTTTAGCATATATGTATCTAGAACTCCATATGAACACCATGGTTAAACAAAGTAAAACTAACCAAGTTGGGAAATTCATATGGGGAAAATCAATATGGTGTTTCACAAAAAGTTATTAACACTAAAATCATAAGCTTTTTTTCATAAAAACATCATATAAGTTAGTGAAGCTAATATGTATATGAAAAAGGTTGCTCTCATCATTAGAAAGATGGAGGTAATATGGGTGTTGTGTGATCTTTGTAGGAAGCATGAGTATTTTTTAGGAGTTACTCAAAAGGAAAGCAACCGAAGTCTTCTAGATCCTACAATAAACAAACGAAACTTTGGAGTCTTCAAGATCCTCCATGAAACAAAAGAACTAAGTCAAGGTGAATTAAGAGATGAAGACATGACCCTAGCTGATCAAGCTAGAGGACCAATGCCCAAATTCACCTAAACCAAAAAACTATCTGAATATGATCCATAATGGCAAAAGGAACTATACATAAGAAAAAAAATGAGTGATGAATATATACAATATCTTTATTTGCGAACGTGTTACACTTTTGGAAGATTTTGACACCTTGGAGGTTCTATCTTAATTTTAATGACTAGGATGGGAATAAGCACTAACATTTCATGATGAAGGAAATGACGACAAAATCCCAAGTAAAACAATTTTAGAATGGATGGCTACAATGAAAAGGGACGATAATGACAACCCTCTACACACAACCACGTTAACAGGGTGGGTAGGCAAAAAGGAAATGGTGATGTCGTTCAATACTGTCACGTAGGTTGTCAACTTTGATTCAAGACCAACAAATTAGTATGAGTATCCCACTAAGGCAGTTAGTTGGAGTAGTGAGTTCAATACAAATAAAGACATTACCATGCTACTAGACATCTTTTAGAAGACATCGGGGATCGGTTGGTGGGAACTTAAATGCACATCATGCCAAAACTCTTGATTATGATTGGCATGTTCAACATTATATCAAAGCTTGGGGATAAGAGCACCATTAGACAAACCGACATCCGTATATTCCATGCCCTACTGAGGGGAAAAAGGATGGTCTCTGATGTACTTCAAATTATACATATAAAACATATCAATTGCACATCAGTTATCTCAGATGCTCTTACTAAAAATGATGATTTGATACTTAAATCGTTCATATTGTGTTTTCAGGTTTGGAAATGACCAAGATGAAAAAGGAGCTTAAAAAGGAAGAAATTGAAGAAAACCAAGCTCCGGAATTCAAGCATGGGGAAAATCAATATGGTGTTTCACAAAAAGGTATTAACACTAAAATCATATGCTTTTTTCCATAAAAACATCATATAAGTTAGTGAAGCTAATATGTATATGCAAATGGTTATTCTCACCACTAGCAATATGGAGGTAATATAGGTGTTATGTGATCTTTGTAGAAAGCATGAGTATTTTTAAGGAGTTACTCAAAAGGAAAGCAACCGGAGTCTTCTAGATCCTCCAATAAACAAACAAAACTT
>BJCN01162378.1:0-13819 GCA_018326445.1 Flaveria brownii
GGATAGGAGCTCCGGTTAGACGTGATCTCCGGTAAAAGGCTCCGAACCAAACACCCCAGGTCTGACCGAGTCAGACGCGAGCGTCTGACCAGACTCGGTCAGACCCAAACAAAGAGCCCCTTAGTTTGTCTCTTTCTTTTAACCTCTCAATACAATCACTTATTTCTTTTGGTTAATGTTTACATGAATCGACTTGGTTACTAATAAAGTTATATAATAAAAAATTAACATTTTATGAATTTCAATTGAGATAGATTTTGCCATTTTTTTAAAGCTTTTCAAGATAAACCATGATATATATGTTATGATAAAATTATTGCTATCAACTAATTGCACATGCAACTCTTATCTTTTACACCCATATGTTTATTTAGTGTTCCCCATATGACATGACATTTTGATAGTTCAACTATTATATATACGTTTTTTTTAACGACAAATCTATTATACTTCTAAACTACATCAAATTACACCATTACTTAGGATTGAACACAAGACCTTCCTTCTAATAGGCAAAACCTCTACCAACTGGACTAGCCTCACATTGACATTTAATCTAGGACTGTTCACGAACCGAACCGAACCGAACGCAACTCCGCTCAAACTCGGTTTGGTTTCAAACCGAGCAGCTCGGTTCGGTTCGAATTTACAAATTCGAGCGCAAAATTCATACTCGTACTCGGTTCGGTTTTAAACCGAGCGCTCGGTTTTGTTCGTTTTCATGTTATAAGTTAAAACAAAACTAATAATTCATTCAAAAGTTTCAGCTTTCAAGTTCCAGCCGTAGTATCTTCACCAATGATTGTGAAAATGTTCTTTAAGAACCAAATCATAACAAAAATCTAACCTCAAGATATCGCGATTAGGAAGAACTAAACAATGTCGGGCTTCGAACTTAGGTCGGACTTCGGAGGCAGATGTCGGAGGCGGGATGCGCGGTCAGATTATTTCAAGTCGGATTGCCGAAGGTCGGGGTCGCACGTCAAAGTGTCCGAGGCAGCGCCTCGGCAGTCGGTAGGGAGGTGGGGGATACGGGGGACAACTAGAGAGTGGTGATAGGTGGAATGGTGAAAGGATTTTGAAATGTGAAGTTATGATTTGATCAAAGAATTAAAACTTTACATTTAGAGTTGTTGATTTTTTGGCTAAATAATTAATATAGTGGTAATTGGTAAATAACTAAATAGATTAACAAATATATAATATATAAAAACTACATTAAAAATAATTCAAGCGAAACCGAGAGAGCAACAAGCAAGCGTACCTTTGCTCGTGCTCGGTTCGTTTTCAAACCGAACCGAGCCGCTCGGTTCGGTTACAACCGAGCCTAAATTCGAACGAGCAAAAATCCGAGTTTTTTTCCGAACGAGTTCGAGCGAGTTTCGAGCGTCAAACTATTTAAACAGCCCTAATTTAATCTCCTTAGGATGGTTTCACGAAGTAAACAATCGTTTACGATCCCTTTAACGCCATCAACATAATGTAAAATCGCGTATTTAACATGTGATCCCATTGTAGCCGTCGTTCATAGAAGAATTCTTAGCACCCCTGTTGCTTATGAAACTTGTCCCTTGCACAACACATGACATTTGGTTTGATGAATTCTTTGATCATTCTATTTCATGATATTGTTAGTATTGTGTTGTTTTGTTAACAATATAATGTGAATGTCTGAAACACGGTGCGATTAACATTTTAGGTTACACAATTTGAAACTTAAAAAAAATAACACAACCTGATAACCAGTTCTCCTTGTGAAATGATTTCAATAAAAAACATACGAGTTAAGGATTAAGAACTCTTTGGAACTACACCGCCATGTTTACTGGCTACCAGGTAGACCGTGTGTCAAAACCAAGACTTTTTAATTGGATAGTCAGCATAAGATTCTCTTCTATACCTACTACTATTAAGTGTTCGACTCATGTTTTTCTTTAAGGCAAAAAAGAAACAAACAAAGAAAAATCTTTATATATAGAAATTGCAAATTCCAGTGGTAGGGGGTCAATAAACCCTCTTGATTCTTGAACCTTCCTTGTTTTCGCACTTGAACATGATGTCGGGCCAAGAGATATCATCAAAAGCTTTGTCTAAAATGAGGACCGATATAAACAAATGTTCGAATCTCTTTGTGATGACTAATGACATCACAAAGACATCACTACGAACAAAAGAAATAAAAATGAAGAAAGAACATATCATTATGTTTCACACGAGTACTAGCGCGATGGAAAAAATAAAAACTACAAAAGAAATGTTGTTTCCTATAAATATCACACATCCTAAATACGATTATTCCATGTAATTGTTTATGAATTATCTTCACAATATGAACACATATATATATATATATCATAAAAATGAAGCCTTTAATCATAGGAAAAGATATGTATGTATTATGTATAATGAAAATATATTAGAAGTTGCTTTTATGATATGAAGTTTAGAGTTATTGAAAACTTATTAAATTTCATAAATATCCCCGTTAAATGGTAGAATTCAATAATGTTGTCTAAAAACTTCAATGACTAAACTTTAAAATTGAAATGTTATTAAAGTCATTTTAGGACCACAAATATGGTGGTGCAATGGGGGTTACATGCATTTGATCTTATATGTTTACTTCAACTTGATACCCAAATTTATTTCAAGAAAGTAACGATACCAAACTAGAAAGTAATGACAGCTAACACATGTTGTTCAAAAATAATCAAATCACCATGTGGGCCGGAGCTCGATGTCAGAAATTTATGATAAGACACTGACAAACCCAAACTCTTTCAGACATGGTAACCAATTTTTCTCCCTTCCCCTTTCACAATGCTCGTCCACCCCCCACCCCCACCCCCACCCCCGGGGGTCTGTGGCTACGGTCATGGACACCCTTTTTCTTCACAATCTCTATTTTACATTTGCACTCTTTCACATCATCATTTGTGTTCCATTGTAGATGCTCTTTGGGAAAAGCAAATTAGCATTGTGAGGCATTGTTTGATGGAAAAACTACAAAAATAACCATTTGACCAATTGAATATACCATTATGATCATTTTTATGGTTGTAATAAAAATAATCACTAAATCTTGACAACCGCATAAAAAATGTATCTGGTTTGAGGTTGTTAAAGTATAGTTTGAAAGAATTAAAAAATACTCTCAAAAATTTCAATATCATTTTTAAGGTCACTCCCGTAACAATTTTCAAAAGAGTGACATCTTTCGAGATTTAACACCAACTTAAGATCTCAAACACTATTTTAAAAAGATCTCAACGCAATCGTTAACATCTTGACGCGTCAAAATTCCAATAGCTAGATTGTCACATATTACAGACTACTACTAAGTTGTCAATATTTTGTTGCGGCATTGTGCCTCATAGAAAATGGTTAAGAAAACATTGAAAAGATTATTAAAAAAGGAAAATACAAAAGAAATGAAACAACATAAAAAATACAAACCACCTCTTATTCACACACCAATGATAATAATCATCATTTTGAACCATTTCTTTTGGTTTCTGGCCATTTCATGACATCATATATGTGGTTGTATGACAGAATATAATAATAAGTAGACTATGATTCGTTGAAAGTATAAAGAATAAATCCAAAGGCATGATCAATGATCATCATAAGATTTAAGGGACCAAAGGGATCCCATACCTCCGGTCCCCACCACCACAAACCACCGTCACCGGTGGCACATGGCCACCATTAATATTATTACTACTTATGAGAGAGTGTGTGAGTGGTGGGGCTATGCACATGGTGGCATTTATATTTATATATACACATATATAATATCATAAACAAACAAACAAACCCAGTATATCCCATTCAAGAGCAGGGTCTGGGGAGGATAGATGTAGGCGAGTCTTTCCTCTATTTTGTTAGGTAGAGAGACCGCTTCCAAAAAGACCCCCGACTCGATAGCAATATATAATAACATAAGAGAGAAATATTATTTAAGTGGTGGGTGGTGATTAAAAGTCACATGTCCAAATTGCCCACTTGGGTTAAACAAGTTAGAGTTGGAGATGAATGACTGACAAGTGATGAAAGATGTCAGGTTTCTGATATGGTGGTCATGCTTTTGAGTGTCTATTTATTCCATTACAATAGTAGAGGTGAAATTCATATTTCATTTCTTTCTTGGACTATCAATAATTGAATTATGAGTGTGACTCTGTGAGATCATACTGACATTTATTTGAAACCGAATGAAAATGTTACAATAAAAATGTTTTCTGAGAAGAAAGAATGTCAATTTCCCACATAGTTTGTTGTTCAAACCAACCTACAGTAAGTGAGGTTGCAAGCCTAAGCCAAGAAGATACGAACAAAGTGACGGGCCCTTTTAGAAGGTCTGTTGGGTGATTGTAATCGCTCAAGTTAGAGTGTACTCACTCACCTACTATTTATCTAATACTTTCGTCTACCTATTAAATTAAAAGAATGACTCATCACGCTGAGCTATAAGATAATATATAGTGTACTACTTGACTGGTAAGAAAGAGCTTTCATAAGAACCAAAAGACTCTAATTTCACTCCTGTCATGTCTATCTTCATTTCCATAGTTTTCCGGAATTGTAAAATAAATCTTGACACGTGGGATGTATTATATTATATAATATTGATATAGACAATTGAAACGACATAACATCACATTCCCAACTAAACCAGGATAATCAGACACTGAAAGCCACCACACCCCTGTCATGTTTACCATGGCATTCATAACAACTTTTATGAATTATAATGAAATGAGCACGTAAATCTTGACAATGTTGAAAATCCATTGAACATAAGCAAAATACCACTTGAACCACAACGTATGAGTCAAGAGCCTGGGAGGACATGGACATCGATGTATCGTTCTCAAAGTTGCATTTTCTTTAGTTGCTTACGTTCAAGTAATAATAATAATAATAATGATAACAAAAAAACAAGGTATGATTGTTGAAGCATAAACTCATCACGTTTGCCACGATGGGCACGAGGATGAATGAGTCATTCCCCATGGTCCCGAGCTTGGAGTTGAGCTAAAAACATCACATGAAACCCTTTTATAAGGGTTCCCATTATCGTATCCTTAAAGGCTAAGTACTAGATTAATTTGTGTTATTTTTTTTCACAGGGACAATGAAAAAATAAAATCAAAACCTAAATCATTTCAACATGAGCATTCAAATAAGAACCAAGTACAAGATTAATTTGTCTTTAAGGTTCGAAGTACACACGCATTATTAAGTGACTGAGTGACGGATATCCAATCACCCAAAGCTGATACAATGTCTGCTATACTAATAATATATTATACATAGACTCAAAAAAAATATAACAAATAACACTTGGCTTTTATTAAAGTTGTTACAACTCAAAATTAATAAAAATTTACAATTATAGTCAAGTATTTAACATTTCAAGTAACAGTTCTATGTAATTTTTTGAGAGTTTATGGTCCCAATATACAGTATAATGTCTCAGTGAAAAATAGGGGTTGCAAGGGGATGAGAAATTGAGAAGTATCCTATTTTACGCACAATGGATAGAAAAATAAAATCCCAAATACAATTTGTTAAGAAAGTTTTATGGTCCCAATATTAAAAAAAGAATAATAATGATAATTTGTGTTCCTTTTATTTATCTACTTTCTACATTTTACCTTAAAAAATCAATGCAATAGCCCATGACCTAGTGGCCTACTAGTATTGGTAAGTGTCTCGTAAAAATGATGAGTTTAAATCCTTGTGAATACATAGTAAATAGCTTACTATTTAGGAGTAAAAAGAACTGTTAAATAGACAATAAATGCAATTTGTTGTACCAATAATGATTTGCCATTAGTTACCGGACCCACATTCTATAAAGAATAAACTGTTACTCGACAAAAGTACCTTTACATAAAACCGCTCACCCAATCAAAAACTTAACTATTTCTAAACTAGCAAGAGAAAACAGCCACGAGGCAGATCTTTTTCATTTGCTTGAAAATGGGTTAAACATGAGTCGATATTAAAACGCGGTGGTCATATCAATAATGTTTGTAGCGGTTGGGTTCGGAATACACATGCTTAGATGCCAATATAACACAACATCAAACGTCAAACTATATTAAGCCTAACAAATGCAACCAATATGCACATCTATGTTCAATTTGGCGGAGAAATCATTTTCATAACCTAACCAAATGCCCAAAATCAAGACAACACAAAGATCACACTGAGAAAACCAGAGCTGAGTGACTCACCATTTGCTCCTTGCACACCGAGTCAACACAGCATGAGTGACCATAAATATAGCTGAAGCACAAAGTGTTGCGAAAACTCTTGTAAATCAATCAAAGATTTCCTGGGCTTCAATGATGCTGTGCTGGCTGAAAGACAGACAATTTAATGTGAAATCTTCATGTATACAATCTTTTAATTTAGAATACTATTAAAACTGAGTTTAGGATTTACTGGTCATCTTTTGCAACCCGATAATATTTTTCTGCATGTTGGCGTTGACCGATAAGTTGAGCAAATCGTTCATCATGGGTGATAACTATCAGTTGAAAATTCTCCTGTCCTTTTCTATCTTCCATTATTCTAGGAACCACAAAAGTCGACACGTGAAGTAAAAAAGTTAATGCAAGACGGCATGTTTGACGTTTGAGATTAAAAATACATGTAAACATGAAAAACAGTTACCTTAAAAGACGTTTGAGATTAAAAATACATGTAAACATGAAAAACAGTTACCTTAAAAGAGCTGCAGCAAGACTTTCAGCATTCGGGACATCTAGGTTGGTGGTCGGTTCATCAAGTGCAAGTATTCCACAGTTGAGACAAAATGTTTCAGCTAAAGCCAACCGGATTATAAGTGAAGCAAGTACCTGAGAACCCATTTGCAAATAATAATTCACTACTTGTAATGAATGCAATTCGGCCCGTTTACTTATGAATGGGTCAAATTCAGTTGTTTTCTACTCCAATAAGTTAAAAGAGCTAAAGAGGTTAAAAGTTGCTGAAAGTGTAATATTAAGGTATACCCCCTAACATATCTTATTCCAAATATAATTTTATTATTATTCAAGAACACATCAACCAAGAATAGATTAACGTGTCGGTGGGTCCACCCAGCAAGATCTGGATATTTTAATCCAAAGCAATTTTGACCCGTTATCCAACTAGCCCGACCTCAACACATATGCAACCTTTAAGGATTTGAGAAATAAATATTATCAAAAATACAATGGCATACTTAAAAGTACAGATTGTGCAATAGTGTATAATATTATAATAGATTCAAAGGTTAGAGATATGACAGACCTTTTGACCAGCACTGCACCTTCCACGCATTTCCAGCTCAGCATCACCGGTTTGCATAACGACCTGAAGTTAGACTTGGAAAAATAAACATTGTTGAATTTTAATAATAAAATAATTAGCAGTTTAAGCATCTTTTACCTTGTAGCTGTAAGAACGTGTACCACCACCTTCTGCATCTGAATGGATACTAATGTAATCTATATCCTGACCTCTATAAGTTTGCTGCCATAATTCTCTTATTATTTTATTTATTTCTTCCATTTTCATACTGTGGAACCGCATGAGTGCCCTAGTAGCAAGAAAGAACATCAAGAAGCTTTTTGCAGTTAACAGTAAACATAAAACACTAGAAATGAAATTTAAACCCGGCTACTTCTGAAGAGATCAAACAGGTTTAAAAAAACAGCTTCATAAAAGACGATGCATATCGGTCAACCAGGTCAATTAATAAAATCTCCAAAATTATTATCTTCATTAAACTAGATTGCTATAAGAAATTTAGTGTTTGGGCTCAACCCAACCCGTTCCCAACTTTAGATGTTTTGACATGAACCCATTTTGATTTGTTACTCAACCCAGCCTACCTGCTTATTGCTTATTAACAGGTCAAATATAGCTTTAAGAAAGAAGGGTAAAATTGATCAGTCAATGGTGCAAAGAATTTCATAAGTCGATACATTTAATTAGGGTTACCCTCCCAGACCCTGCTTTTTAGTGGGATATACCGGGTATGTTTGTTTGTTTGTCTGTTTATTTAGAAAATATAAACTCCTGTAATCATATTTGACCCCCCACTCACTTGTAGAGAATTAAAAATCTAAAGAAAACATCAGACTACATGTTTTGATCTGAGCGCATTTTTGACCTGTTACAGCGTTACCAACCCACCTGACCTGCCCATTTGCCACCTCCGGCAAACCATGAAAAATTCAGGTCTACAATTTTCACATGGCCAGAAGAGATAAAGAATCCACAATAAGCTAAAAGTGTGTGACAATGAGAGAAAAAAAGCTCACTTGTCAAGTGCATTGTAATATTTGTTCAGATCCTTGTTAGCCATCTCAGTGGTCTGTAACAAAGCATCAAGTTAATGGCATTGCAAGAACTAAATACTAAAAGTTCATTATATAACATGGAAATCAAAATTAATAATTTATAATCACCTTGAGTTTAAGTAGCTGATCAAAATATCGTTTGTCAATGTCTTTATATTCAGGATTCTTAAGCTCAACTTTGTTCTTAGATATAGCCTTCTGATATACAGCCACAGTACCATGGTACTTGTTTAGCTGCAAAATACAACAGAATTTGTCATTTGCATTCACGTTCAGGTAATATCAAATATATGGTCCTAAATCCAGTATATGAAGGATATAACATGATTTTCACACCATAATAGGGCATGGGCAGATGATAATATAGTCATTAACGTATATAAAAATAGTATTAAATAATGATACCATAGTATTCTTAAAATATAGTCAATAATGATAAAAATATTGACCGCAAGGTACAAGTTATAAAACTATGATGTCACCATAACACTAATAAAATGTCACTTGGAGTTGATAATTTCCGCACATTTACTTGTGCATGGATCGGCCTTATGTTATACTTCTAACATTCCAGACGAACAAAAATATCTTATAATGAAATGGGAAAAAAAACTTATAAAATTAAGCTAAAGCCTATTTTAATAAATAAGCTGCCTTTATATCATTTCTTTCAGGAAAAAAACGCAAAACTACTGAAATAATATAACTTGTGTCGTCATCTTTGACACAGTCAATATTTACAAAACATTTGAATATGTTGGAGAATTGGTAATTCAAGTCAACCTGAACAAAATATTACTCATTTACCCATTACCAAGCCACTCACCTTACCCAAGTGTCCCACATACCTCAGAAAGAAGCCTCTCTCTCTCTTTGCTAAGTTTTCCAAGATCAGCTTCAGTAGCAGAACTGCCACCCATGGCAAGCATTCTTTCTTCCAGGGATTCAATTTCAAGAGTGCACCCATCAACTTTCGCTTTTACTTCCCGATATTTTAAATTGTCATCAATATCACGTCTTAATTTATCTTGGTTACGAACCACATCCGCAGTTTTGTTTATTTCAGCCGAGAGTTCCTGTTTTCTATTATTATAACTTTGAAGCTTAGAATGTTCTAGAGCCTGTTTTTCTTCCAGGTTCTTTAGTTTCTCAGGGATATTCTCTTTTTCATACCTGGTGTAAAGAACATTAGAAGTCAGCAGATACAGCCGTTGATTATAATAAAATATTAGAATGACAAATTTAACTCTTGAGACAGAGAACTTGCCTTTCAATTTTAGAATGCAATTTATCAAGTGTGTCAACACCCTGAAGATACTTTCTCTTCAACTCAGATTGTTCATTGTATTCTTCATTGACTTTATTTTTCATACTTTCATAAGCTATTCTGTAATTCTCTACCTCCTTGGATAAAGGACCCACAGCTTCTTCTAAATGCTGAAACTCAAAGAAAGGAAATTTGGGAAACACATACGTTTCAGGATAAGAAGCATTTAAAGGTTCAAGATAATTAGTGAAAAGAGGTGTGAAGGAATTGAAAGCTGCTCTAAGTCTATATTCAATGCATACAACCTCATAAATTATTGTGTTCAAAGATTTAGTTTATTATTGTAATAATAATGTTTTTGTAAATTGTAACCATGATTAAGGAAATATTTATTTAAAAAATAGAAGAGCAAAAAAGTGCAAGTGGCTCAATGCCTCGACAAAACCCGGTCCAACCTATTTCCCCAATCTCGTTTTGACCCTTCACCTGACCTATATCTATGTCAAGTTGATTCGTCCTTGAACAGACATATTTGTAAAGGTGCTCACCCAACCAAACCCGGCCTGAGTCGTTTCCCTAATTTAGTTTTGACTCGTTACCATATCCACCCATCTTGCCACCTTTAACAGACTTGCTTGATCTTAATGTCAAGTTTATCTATCCATTACAAACGTATAAATGAGCAACTCCCCGAGGCCCTTTCCCTGATCAAATTTTGACTTGTTGCCTAACCCGTCCATCTTTTGACCTCGTATCGAATTACCTTGATCTCAATGTCAAGTTGATTTCTCTCTTCATCCATTTGTTCAAGCTCGTCTTCAACCTTCTTAAGATTCTTCAAAGCATTCTCCACTTTCACCTTCTGTTCTCTCTCAAGAAGCCATCTTGAAGATACCCTTTGTAAATCAAGCTCCACTTCCCTTCTTTCCTCTCTTACTTTTCCCAATTCTCTTTCCAGATTTTCCCTGTATTGAACCAGATTAAAATTCATTACGAAGAGGACAAAATCCAAATTCATTAGAAAATTAATGTGAAAATGTATGCATAGGCCATTCAAGTATTCATAAGTTTTCAATGAAAGCCACTTAGCTATCTTGGTGGCATCCAAGTATCAATTTGGTTTTGGTTCCAATGGGTAAAAAGCATGGCAGAGAATTGAAAATGGCAAACAACACTTAAGTTTTAAGATTTTGCCACATATTTGAATAGGTTCAGAGGTTCTCTATTATTTCGCAACCCTAAAGTGACAATTTTAAATGTAGGGCCGTTTTCCCCATTGTACAACTTCCCACCATATTTGTTGGAATCAGCATAAGCAAAACCAAATTGATACATGGTTGGCCTATAAAGTTATTTTAATATTTGGGTGGCTGTAGTGAAAACTTTAAATACTTGAATGTTTTAGGTATACATCATAACAAAAATTACAGATTCATACTTCGCATTTTGGGCAGTATTAAGCTCAAGCTGCAGTTCTTCCAATGACTTAACACCTACCCCGCTGATTTCAAGTTTATACTCAAAGTCCTCAACTGACTTCTGCAGCTTTTCAATTTCAGCAAGAAGTCTGTCACAAGTGTCTACAGGTTGCTTTAAGGATTCAACCAAGTCCTTATCCGAACTAATTTGAGCTAAAACACCCAATACCTACATTGTTTATAAATGTCGGTTAATAAGTTCTCTGTATGAAAATATCAAGAAATATAAGCAAAAAAAAAACACGGCACAAATACATGCGACGAAAACATATGTGCAGGGATGTGCAACGGACTGGTTTCCTGTTATGACCATACTAGAAAGAAAAACAAGACCGTATAGTACTGTCTTTGTGTTGTTCCGTGATGGTGAATCAGAGTCAAACTTTTGGTCTAGTGATTCAAGATTAACTCATTACCAAAATAGCCCTATCTCATTTAAAGAAAAAAAATTGCTTTTGGAACGCCCTTGACTGGAACCAAACTAGACTGAGCATAATCATTTCCAGTTTGCTTTGACAGTTTCAATCGTTTGGACTGATTTTTACACACCCCTACATATATGAAACTGAATTTCATATTATTGTCATCAAGAATTACATCATCAAGGGCTTGAGTTTTTTGTTCCAACTCCTCTTTCAACTCGATCAAGTTCTTCTCCGCAATGGGAATAGATTCTTTGCAAATTTTGTTGTATTCTTCATACAATAGATGAAGTTTTTCCAGCTGTTGGAAGCGAGATTCTGCTTCTGAAGATTCCACCGCCAATGATTTCATACGCTCAGCAGAAGTTGCAGACTTGACTCTTTGCTGAAAATAAAATCCAGTAAACGGGTTATTTGGGAAAACGAAAACATGAATGACATCTCTTTCAAGAATTTAAATTTAGGGAAAACGTAAACATAATACATAGGCCACCCAAAAGGTCACTAAAATACTAAATCAACTTTAGAGGCTACCCAATTATCAATTTAGTTTTGTTTATGCCAATGGCAAAAACTTGCCAGAAGATTGTGAAATGAGGTCCCTACATTTTTAAAGTTTTGTCACTTCTAGAGAAAAAAAAAACTGAATCTACTCATATATGCTTTGACAAATCTACACGTGACAAGGATTGATAACTGAAAAAATAAAAATATTGAAATCAACCTTTTTAACAAATTCATCTTCTTCCTCAGCAGAAAAAGGACGTTCACAACAAGGGCATATATGATGTGCACGAGCAACTCTCTCAAAAGGATCAAACATTTGTCGCATACCATCAGCAATATTGTACTTGCTGTCTCAAATGTCAACTAAATTCAGTTAGCACCATAATATAAAAAGTTAGAGTACGTAGAGGTGGCAGTTTCAACTGACTGACGGTCGATTCAGGTAATACTGTCTCAATAGGTCAAGTGTAAAAAGGTTTAGATAAAAAAAAAACAGGTTGGAAGTTGTCCCAAGTGTTATTTGAATGTTTTAAACCTTCTAAATCAGGTTACTGAAACAAACAAGATATTGTTTTGATAGGAAATAATTTGTAACCGTATTTAACACATTAATCACCTATAACATTCAAAAAAAATATTGACAAGTCAAGCCAACCGAATCCGTTTTCAATTGATGCTTGGAAATGGGTCGATGACTCGATTCACATTTCATTTTATCTCCAACTGGTCAATGTAAAAGGATAAAAACAGAACATGTCAAATGGGTTAAATCGCTGAACGTGTTACTGGATTGTTTTAAACCTTTAAAGTCGATTTACTGAAGTAAATTGTCTACGGATTTGATAGTAATATGACATCATTTTTGAAATCCTAACTAAAACATTAATCGTCTATAAAATCCAAAAACAACAGACGCAAAAGTATTGGTGGGTCAAGCCAACCCATACTGGCCCATTTCAACTGATATACTTGAATATGGGTCAATCCAGATTATCTAGAATGGGTCAAACGTGAGAATTTATCTAGTAATAAAAACAGGTAAACCAGGTTGATAGCTGACCAAAGTGTTATTCGAATTTTTTCAACCTTCTACATCAATTTATTGAAACAAGTTAGATAATAGTTTTCATAGTATAGTTTTTGTAGTCATAATTAAAAAGGTAATCACTAAAAATCCAAAAAAACACAGAAGAAAGTTTGGGTGGGTAAAGCCAACCAGATCTTATTAGCTTAATTTACTTGAACAACGTAAGATTCAGGTTATCTCCAACAGGTTGAATGTGAAAGTTTAACAAACAATGGAAACAGGTCAACAGGTCAACAGGTCAAGAGCCAACCAAAGCGTTACTCATTGTTTTCAATTTTCTATATTGATACACTCAAAGTTGAACCAAATAAGATACTGTTTTGATAGTATAGTTTATGTAGTCATATTTAATACATCAATCATTTTGTAAAATCCAAAGAAATACACAAAAAGTATTGACGGTTCAGGACTACCAACCTGGAGTGTTTTTAATTAATATACTTCAAAATTGGTTGCTTGGGCTAAAGTTTTATCTCCAACAGAAACAAACAAACAAACAAACATACCCAGTATATCCCACTTAAGAGTAGGGTCTGGGAGGGGTAGGTGGTGGCGAGTCTTTCCTCTACCTTGGGGGGTAGAGAGACCGCTTCCCAAGAGACCCCGACTCGGAAACAAAAGAAATAGCAATAGCAAACACAAGCAGGCATATTATGTAGCATACAACACATAGGTATAAGACACATAAAAGC
>BJCN01162510.1:0-10017 GCA_018326445.1 Flaveria brownii
CGTACCTACGTACGTGCGTACCTACGTACGTGCGTACCTACGTACGTGCGTACCTACGTACGTGCGTACCTACGTACCTGCGTACCTACGTACGGGCGTACCTCCACACGTGCGTACCTCCGTACGTGATTACCTCCGTACGTGCGTACGTGCGTACGGGCGTAGGGGCGTACGGGAGTTCGTGCGTACGGGCGTACGTGCATACGTGCGTACGTACATACATACATACATGTGTATGGACATACATACATACTTACATACATACATACATACATGCATACATACATACATACATACATACATACATACATACGTACGTATGTACGTACCTACCTACATACATATATACGTACATACATACATACATACAGACATACATACATACATACATACATACAGACATACGTATGTACGTACGTATGTACGTACGTACGTACGTACGTACGTACGTACGTACATACATATGTATGGACATACATACATACTTACATACATACATCCATACGTACATACATACATACGTACGTACGAACGAACATACATACTTACATACATACATACATACAACTTACATACACACATACATACACTGGGTTGGCTTTTTGATGCATTTCGTCAAGAGGTGTTGAAGTTTCTTGATATGTCCATGTGATGTAGATGCATATGTGGTGGCCAAGGTTTTCCAAGCTTCAAATGAAGTCTTGGTTCTAGTAACAATAGGGATGACTGGATAAGAAAGTATCCCAACAAAAGGACCAAACAATAGTCAATCTTGTCGAAACCAGATTGGATAATCCTTGTAAGGTAGAGAGGAACCATCGACAGGCATCACTTGGGGTGGGAGAAGGGTGTGTCTCCTCAATGAACTTGTAGAGATCAAGGCCATGAAAAAAAACCTTGATTTGCATCCTCCAAGGAAGGTTGTTGGTGGAATTTAGTTTAAGGGAGGTGAGAAAGGAGACAAAGGTATGGTTTTTGGGTGCAATGATAGCGGTGAGAGGTTGGTCATTCCTCTCGGCGATGGGAAGAATTGGAATAAGTTGTTTTTGGTTTTACGGAGATGAAGAAGAAGGTAGGTTGGTTATAGCTCTGATACCATACCAAGACAAGAAAAATGATTTAAAACTTTGCTTAATTGTTTCACTGATACGATACATATACATATATATATATACACACACAAAGGGGAAAGCAATAATTAGTTGACAACTATACAATTCATAATAAACTTTCCGCACGTTGTGGCGGCGATGTATGCGGCTAGATAAAATCGATTTTTCAACTCGTTTCCGAACCAAAATTACATTGAAACGCAGAGTAATTAGAACTTATACCGACGTCAGACACGTATTATATTTCAGATGACACCATACAGAATTTATGTTAAAACGTATACAAACTCAATACGTATATAAATTTAAACACGTGCGGTGGAGCCATATGTAACCCAATAAAGTACACTCTTAATTTCCCTTACGTATTTCGAGACCAAAATTATTTCAACCGGTTAAAGAAGCATTTTTTGTTAAACCCCAACATCAAAAGGGGTCAAAAACCAAAGAAATAAAACTCTTGTGTCTAAAATTAAAGAACCCTTAAATCTACTACTAGCTACCTCTTTACCAAATTTTTATGCATGCTTGATCATTATTGTAAGGCATTGTTCCTGAAAATCTTCATAGTTGGCCAATTATAATAAAACAATACACATTTCATTAATTAACCAAAACATAGCAGTGAAAAAACTTGCATATTAATTTCATAATAAGAACCACTTTGTAAACAAGTAATTGAATATAATAAGATGTCACAATTATCATTCAAAATACACATTCTTTAATGAAAATTAGAGTGTTAATCACCAAATGGCAAGTAGTTGTAATCAATGTCATTCTCATGCTCTCAGCAATTCACCTTTCAGTTAATATCTATACGAAAGTTAGCGTTGATGAGTTTGTATACTATTAGTTGTTAATTAATGTTCCCATTCATTATTAGTTGTTAACCCAATAAAGTACACTATTAGTTGTTAATTAATGTTCCCATTCATTATGCATAATAGTTTCATTATGTCTTTCATTATACTATACGATAAGCCTTGTTACATCTGTGTTTTGGTATAAATTTTCTTGTAAGTCATTTTGAAACCAAATAGTAATTCTAAATACTTGTTTAAACTGATTGATTTTTTAAATCATTAAAAAATAAAACAATAAGGCAAGCTTTTTTATCTACATTATCTACGACAAGGTGGGCCACACGGCACTAAGTTGTATTACACGGTTTACTAACCTAATTCTCCTATATTTTAAAAAGAAGTGTGAATGAATAGTGTTTGTGGCTTATTTTTGGTATTTCATAGTGTTTTTGGGTATTGTGCTTCTCCTTTAAGAGGGTTTCTTTTTCCCGAGCTATTCTTGGTGGTGGTCGTCGGTTGTTTTAGAGAGAGAGATGGGTGCATCGGCGCCACCGTCTCTGTAACATCCTGTATTTTTCGTTAATTAAAAGCTAACATCGTTTATTCTTGTGAGGATCATTATTATGAATTATAAAAATCATGGGTTATTTATGCTTATCTTCTTGTCAGTAATCTTTGATATATAAAAGTTAGCAATCAAGCTATTAAATTATATAATAATAATAATTTTAATAATAATAACAACAATAGTAATATTAATAGTAATAATAATAATAAAAATTATGATGATAATAATAATAATAATAACTAAAGTAGTAGTAATAATAATACTAAAAGTAGTAATAATAATAATAATAATAATAATAATAATAATAATAATAATAATAATATTGTAATTAATAATAATAATTTGTAAAAAAATCTAAACTCAATAATGTTTAAAACTTGGAGTTAAGAAGTCAAGGGGGCCCTAATGTCAATTTAGAAACTTTAAATGGGAAGTTCGTACTTAAAATGATAAGAATGAAACCACAGGGACTAAATGTGTAAATTTGAAATAAACCCAAACCCCCGCCCACATATCCCCATTTTTCCGGTCAGAACTCCAGCCAAACTCCGGTGACCTTCCGGCCACCCCGAAAACCACCAAATTTCATCGTTTTTTATCCAAACCGTTTCTAATCGCTTCGTGGGGAAGATTCGAACCTTAATCACACCTTAGTTCGAGTTTAAGGCCGGTAATGAGTGTCTTTTGGGCTTGATAACCGTCGATCATCACACGTAAACCGTTCGACAATTAAAACCGAGTAATAACCAAATTAAATGAACCATAATCGAACGTTTAACTAGTTATAAGCTATTATCAATCCCAATTTCACCTGAAACACACTTAATCGCTTCGAACAACTTCCATCCTTACGTCGAACCTGCAACACAACCAAATACCCTACTCCGGCTTGCCTAATCTTAAATTGATAAGGGGCTGTTGGTCTAAATCGTCATTCGAAGCTATCCACAAGGTTGATTTGATTGTCATTGAAAATTGCTCATCCATTGTACACCTACGGCCGCGGCTTGTTCTTCGCTCATTCCTAGCATCATTTCAAATCCATTCGGGTAATGGATCACATCAATACAATCGATTTTACATTTGAAACAATAGCCCTAAACTTAATTCGAATAATAACAATGATTTGGGGTTCAATTTGGGGCTAAACGATTCTAGGGTTCTTCGGAAAATTGGGGATTTATGGAAGTCTTGCTTTTAAGATTTAAAACCCAATCTTTAACGCGTCTGAGAGCCTTAGTTCACTGGTAAAACACATAACCCCTAAACAAGAGGTCCCCTGTTCGAATCCGGGGAACCCCATGTATTTTTTGGGGCCTTTTTGTCCTTCAAAATAAATGTTAAAAATTTCTAAAAAATTACAAAAATCATTTTATAAACTTTGATTATTTTAAAGTTCCTTAGTTATTTTTCTATAATTTATTTGTTAAAAGTACCTTCATAATTTTATTAAATATCCTAAAGCTAATGTTTTAATTAGCTTATCTTTATAAAAATTAGACTTTAAGTAATACTTTTAATTCACAAAAAAAATTATTATTCCAAACGTCGTCTTTGAAATTATTGTTTAAATCGTGCTTATTGTACTTAGTTATAAAACTTTATTTAAACTTTATATAAATGTTACAAATTGTTATAAGAGTTTCCTTCGCATATCTTATATAAAATATATTATACTCCTTTTCATTGATTCCAAGAAATATAATTGGTCCCATTTGTTAAACATAATTATTTGACAAAGCCCAAATACCAAATTGAAACCCTAAATCATGTCTAAATGTTAACCCTATCATTTAACTTAAACATGTAATATCTATATATTTAAGTGCCTTGTGACGATTACGTTAGAACGACGCCTATTATTATTCTTATAAATCATCATTCTTATACTTATTTGCCATGTGAGTTTCCTTGCCCCTTTTTACATTATTTCACACCGTTTTGGGGTGAAACATGTTAATCTTATCAACATACACTTGTAAACGTTTAAATCTTCTAAAACACTTACAATTCATACTTTTATTTGTCATGATTATTTGTGTTATTGTAAGTCTTATATGAGATACATATTTTGTTTACAATCATTAACTATTGCTAGCCTGGCGACGTCTTAGATCTTTGGGCCTGACAAGCCTATTTGGTGTTAAAGTCGATGTATTGCCGGCTCCTGATGACGTATGACTTGTTTATCATGGAAACCAAGTACACTTAGCCAATCATATAAACTTGTAATTAAGTCGAGGTTTGATTGTAGCTATATGTGTTTTATAAACTTGCTAACTCATAACCTATTAAATGAATTGCTACTTATAACCTTTGATATATTATGTATATAAGACCCTTGGAAACTCACCAACTTTATAGTTGACCCGTTATTTTTAACATGTTTCAGGAAATGCCCAAGTTTGAAGTCAACATTTGAAGTTTTCTTAAATCTAGGATTTGGACCTAGAATAATGAATAAAGAGCTTTGGACTATTTTTGTTTTATGTTTTGACTTATTTCATGTTGAGACTTATGGTTGTATTTTCATTTGAAACTTATGATAATAATATTTACATTTAAAAATAGCGTTATGTGGCTGTGAACAATCTTAACCCTCACATCTCGACGTTTCCACCGTCAAGGTTAGGGTGTGACAGATTGGTTTCAGAGCCCATAACTATAAGGATTTAGGTTATTAGAAATGGTGACCTGGACTATAGTTTATGCATGAACCTTATAGAATAACATTTATATTCTTGTAAATATGTATATTGTTTGCATGCAACATAATGCTATGCCTCCTTATGTGGAACTTGATGCTTAGCATAAGATTGCCTTGTAAATGTTTAAACTTTGTTACTTGTCTCCCCTAAACTTATCTTTGGCTCTTTGATTCTCCCCGACAAATGAAACTTCCTAAACTTATTCTCGATGACATGTGGAGTCAACACTTATTATCGTGGGTTTAATTCCTTAGACTTTATGTCTAATCTATGAAAATCTCATCAAGGTTTTGATTTTATGAACCTAAGAAATTTGTGTGACTCAAAGGCAACTGTATCCTGGTTTTCCTGGCAAAAGGCCTTCGGGCTAAGGTAAGCATTTTGCATAAATCCTACGGGACTAGTTATGCTTACCTGGGGATTTCTAAGATGAGTGATAAACTATGGTCAACATACACAAATTTCTAAGGCAAATGGGTCAATTTACCTTGACATGTCAACGTTTCCAACTGATAATGTGTTACCAAATGGAACCATTCCATGTGCCTTACAACTCTTGACTTACTCTTGTTTAAATTACTATCCTTTGTTATTCTCTTTCCCGTGTCTAACTCATTTTGTATATCCAGCATGTCCCGTCACCATGGAAAGCGTGGAAGTTTCGATCGTAAGCTAGCTGCCATGATTGCTCGACAAATGGCTATCATCATCCTGACCATGGTTGCTGAACTTAATAGCACCTTGATGACCAATTCAAGCAAGAATGGAAATGGTCAAGGGGAAAACAGCGCGAACCAAGGGTGCAATAACCAAACCTGTACCTTCAAGCACTTTAGTTCTTCCAAGCCCACTAGTTATAGTGGCAAGGAAGGAGCCACTGGTCTTCTTGAGTGCTTCGAGAGCATGGAGAATACCTTTGTAAATTATAAGTGTCCTGAGGCACTCAAAGTTCGTTATGCCACTAGTATGTTCCAACAAAGGGCACTTACCTGGTGGAATAGCGAGAAGAGAAATCGAGGAGCTGATGTTGTGTTAGCACTCACCTGGGATGAGTTCAAGAACATCGTCACCGTGAAGTTCCGCCCGAGGAGTTAACTACAAAACTAGAGGAGGAATTCTAGAACTTGAAGCAAGATGGTGGAGACCATTTGGCCTACTAAACTAGGCATCATGAGTTGAGTACACTGTTGCCCCATATGGTCGACACTATCCCTCGCAACATCGAGAAGTTCATTAAGGGCGTACCACCCCAAATTCAAGATGTTATGGTGGGTAGCCGACCCATAAACTTGGAAGAAGCCATCACTATCACCGCTCAACTCACCGAGAATCATATACGAACGGGCACCATGTCTGTGAAGGGTGCAAAGAAGCTGAAAAAGACGACTACTAAAGCTATTAAGGAGACCAAAGCTGAGCCGTCTTACAACAACAACAACAAAAAGCATAAGTTCACCCCGGCGTGCAACTATGCTATGGATGCACCCAATCCACCTCAAAGACAACTTGTACTTATGGCTCAAGTGCCTGTGGCTAGGGCCTATACTGGTCCTCAACCTATGTGTAACATCTGTAGGTATCATCATCCGGGGAACGCCTCGTGTCGCATCTGTACCTTATGCGGTAAATATGGTCACTTGGTGGCAACTCGTCACCGTGGACCTAATAACGCCACGATGGTCACGAACCGTGTTTGCTACAACTATGAGGAACCTGGTCATTTTCGCATACAATGCCCTCGTCTTATGGGTAATGTTCCATAAGCCCGAGGACGTGCTTTCAACATCAATACAAATCAAGCACAAGCAAACAATAATGTGGTGAATGGTATGTTCCTTATTAGTAATACTTATGCCTACGTTCTGTTTGACTCTGGAGCCGATAAGAGTTTTGTTTCGTTAGAGTTTGAACCCATTCTTACTAAGCCACATACGAAACTAGAAAGACCTCTCACCGTTGAAGTCGCCGATGGAGAACCGATCACTGTTGATGTCATTATTCGTGATTGTATCCTAAGTCTTGACACGCACGATTTCCTTATTGATCTTATTCCTATGAAACTTAGAAGCTTTGACGTCATCGTTGGTAGGGATTGGCTGGCCAAGCACCATACCGAGATCATTTGTTTCGAGAAGTGCATTCATATACCGTTACCTTCTAGGGATACATTGAAAGTGTTCGGTGAAAAATCCTCCAAAGGACTTAAACTCATGTCTTGCACTCAAGCCCGAAAATGCTTAAGCAAGAACTATATGGCTTTCTTGGCGTACGTGCACGAATGGCAAAGGGAAGGATCTTAATGATGTCCCGATTGTACGAGACTTTCCTGAAGTATTTACTGATGACCTTAGTGGTCTACCTCCCGAGGGTGAAGTCGAGTTTAAGATCGATTTAATACCAGGAGCGAACCCCGTGCCCAAGTCACCATATCGACTTGCATCATTGGAAATGCAAGAACTCTCTAGTCAACTTCAAGAACTATCCGAGAAGGGCTTCATTCGTCCTAGCTCTTCGCCTTGGGGTGCACCTGTTCTATTCGTGAAGAAGAAAGATGGATCGTTTCATATGTGCATCGATTATCGTGAACTTAACAAGCTTACCATCAAGAACCGTTATCCTCTTCCTCGTATCGATGACTTGTTTGATCAACTTCAAGGAGCCTCTATTTTCTCAAAGATAGATTTACGTTCTGGTTATCATCAATTGCAAGTCCATGACGATGATATCTCAAAGACTGCATTCTGTACTCGATATGGGCATTATGAGTTCATGGTTATGCCTTTTGGTTTAACAAATGCTCTTGCTGTCTTCATGGATCTCATGAATCGAGTATGTAAGCCTTATCTGGATAAGTTTGTGATCGTCTTCATTGATGACATACTTATCTATTCCAAGTCCCACACCAATCATGAGCTACATCTACGATAAGTTCTTGAGTTGTTGAAGAAAGAACAAGTGTACGTGAAATTCTCGAAATGTGAATTTTGGCTCGAGGAAGTTCAATTCTAGGACACGTGGTGAATAGCCAAGGAATTCACGTTGACCCTGCAAAGGTGGAAGCTGTGAAGAATTGGTGTTGTGGGATTGGTTTGTTCCCACAACTCCAACCGAAGTTCGTTCTTTCCTTGGTCTTGCTGGTTATTACCGGCGATTCATTGCCAACTCTTCAAGGATCCCGACGCCGGTCACTTCTTTGACACAAAACAAAAAACCATTCGAGTGGGGGTCCGAGCAAGAAGAAGCTTTTGAAGTGTTAAAGCACAAGTTGTGCAATGCTCCTATCTTGGCCCTACCTGATGGAAGTGACGATTTCACTGTATTGTGATGCATCCAAACAAGGTCTTGATTGTGTTCTCATGCTACAAGGAAAGGTCATACCTTATGCATCGAGACAATTGAAGGTCCATGAGGTGAATTACACAACACATGATCTTGAGCTTGGTGCTGTTGTTTTTGCTTTGAAGATTTGGAGACATTACCTTTATGGTATGCAATGTATAGTCTACACCGATCACAAAAGCCTTCAACACATTTTTAATCAAAAAGATATCAACTGAGACAACGTAGTTGGGTGGATTGGATTAGTGACTACGAATGTGACATTCGCTACCATCCTGGTAAGGCAAATGTTGTAGCCGATGCTCTAAGACAAAAGATTCATAACAAGATGGTCTCATTCCAAGAAATTCACGATCGACGACAACAGTTTGACACTTTGGGTGAGTTTGATACCGAGATCCGACTAGATGTCAACGAGACCACCGTACTGCTATAAAACATGATAATAGATAGTGACATCAAGTCTAGTATCCTAGAGGGTCAACAAGCGGTTCAACAAGAAGGAAGAATGAAGGATGAACTAGAGCATAATCTTCTCACTCAATTGGAAACAAAACCCAATGGGTTGATGTATTTCGCGAATCGAATTTGGGTTCCAAATCGTGATAATCTTCATTCCTTTATCATGAACGAAGCTCATCAAAGTCGTTATTCTATTCATCCTGGCTCTGATAAGATGTACATGGACTTGCGTGGTCAATATTGGTGTCCTGGAATAAAGAAAGACATAGCGACTTATGTAGCTAAGTGCCTCATGTGTACGAAGGTTAAAGACGAACATCAACGTCCAAGTGGATTACTTGAGCAACTCGAGATTCCTATGTGGAAGTGGGAACACATATCCATGGCATTCATAACTAAGCTACCCCGAACTTCCTGTGGACATAACAGCATATGGGTGATCGTCGACCGATTGACCAAGTCGGCACATTTTATACCCATACGTGACACTTACAAGACATCAAGATTGGCTCGTATATACGTTGATGAAATTGTCAGTCGTCATGAGGTACCTCTGCACATCATATCCGACCGAGACGGTCGTTTCACTTCGCACTTTTGGTCGTCTATGCAAGAACTCTTGGGTACTCAATTGGATCTAAGCACTGCTTACCATCCTCAAACTGATGGTCAAACCGAGCGAACCATCCAAATCTTGGAGGACTTGTTACGCCTTTGTGTCCTTGACTTTGGTGGTGATTAGGATACGCATCTACCGTTCGCGAAATTTTCGTATAACAATAGTTGTAACTCGAGTATCAAGATGGCACCATTCGAAGCACTTTATGGTCGTAAATGTCGTTCACCGATCTGTTGGACCGACATAGGTGAGAATTTCATCACTGGTCATGAACTTATACAAGAAATGACCGATAAAGTCTGTATAATTCGCAAGAACCTTTAAGTGGCAACAAGTCCGACAAAAGAGCTATGCCGATAAGCGACGTAAGCCATTGGAATTCCAAGTTGGGGAGATGATCCTT
>BJCN01162618.1:0-12275 GCA_018326445.1 Flaveria brownii
TATTATTCTTGACGAAAGATCCATAATACAAATAAGTTGTTTATAGATAAAAACGATGATCAAATCAAATACACAAAAAAACAATTAAATAAATGATAAAATACCAAAATCAACAAGAAAATTCTTGAAAGAACCGAATTTGAGTATCAAATAAACAAAAGGAAGGTACCTGCCCGAGGAGCGCCAAGCTGATACTACTTTTAAAGATGACCTGTCTAGTCTCTCACCGGGCGAAGGTGGTCAAGGGCTTTGTTGGAGCGACTCACAAGAATGTATCTTATGACTAACTTACCTTCAAATTCTTGTTTAATCTCAGAATTGGTGCAATATTGACAAAGTCGAATATCAAAATCAATTTCTGTGCCACTTTTTTATTCATCAAGAATAACAAACGAACCACGTCCTTGCAGACAGCTCTCAGAAAACAATTTCTTACACTCTTCAATTAGTCGCGACTAGCCTCCGATTAGTCGCCGATTAATCGCTAATCGGAGGTTGGCCGCTCCGATTTCACCAAATCGCATGTCCTTGGCGCTAATCGGTCAAATTTGGTCAAAGCCGGACCAAATCATCCTAATTTGGTCAAAGGTATAAACTTTACCAAATCTAGCAATGAATTATCAGGCATTTCTAAACCTACCTCAGTGAAAATCATATTAGAATCCATATTTTTGTTATATCTTATGTCAAGAAACTAAGTGGTTAACCATAAAGTCCAAAAACAAAACAAACATGTTACAGCAAAAAACAAAACTCCATTAGAATTTTTGATGCATATTATGTAAGAAAAAAACAAATGGCTAGATTTAAACTAAGAATGAAACAATATCACGCACTATATAAAAGGAAACCAAACCTGCATTAAATTTGTAGTTACAAGTTCTTAGCTGATGATAAAGGGTAAACAAGACAAGAAATCAAAACAATACATCACATTACCCTTAAGATAAGATAAATTAAACACCAACAAGAGACGGGGTGAACAAAAAGCTACAAAACAAAGACTCACGAATTCGAAATCGGGCAAGGTCACAGAGCTGCTGGAAAGCCTTCGACATGATATTGTATTGTATAAGCATTATCCCAGTTACTTCCAACACAAGAAACGAATCCTCCTCTCTTTCCCCAAGCACAAGCGCGAGCACCTCAATCTCAGTTTCAGGAAAATTAGCAACAGCACATTCGAAATCAACATGGTACTTGACAGACCACCCAGAAAAGTAGTCACTGTTCATCGCATAAACAGTTATCTGTTGAAGAGGCGGCACAAGCATCCTTGCAATAAGCAAGCGATCACGCGACAGGAATAACTTATCATGAAGAGTATATGTTATGCCATACAAGCTTGTGTGGTTATCTACATGTATAAAGTCTACATCTTCTAGACTGAAATGAGAAACAGATGTACGGGACAGCCAATGAATCGCACCACGCCAGTAAAGGACCCCTCGACGAAAGTTCATAAAAGAGTATAGAAAAAAAGTGTGAGCACAAGCCCTCCAATTGCCTGTTTCTGAAGAATAAACCTCAATATGAACGATCCTACCTCCGGGCAAATCTTCATGAGCATACACGATTTTATAGTGAGGTGACACCTTAGGATCAAAAGCTATAGGCAAACCCTTAACAAATCTATTAGGTTTCCAAACATGAGGCAATGGAAGCAACTTATACTGGTTTATGGTTGGATTGTATACGTATATCTTATCCGGCTTATCAACGCACACAAGGAGCCCGTTACATGACTGCCAAACGTCAACATACCTCGAACTCGTGGGGTAAAAAGGGAAGCTTGAAGTTATTAATCTCTTTTTGACGTCGTCCAATGGCACATAGGCAAATTCAGAGGAAGCTGTGTCTGATTGGAGGAGCAAACCGTAGGGACGATCGGTTTTAGGGCTTCTGGTGAAAGTAGGATCGGTGATGAGAGAGAGCCATCGTTTGCACACCGATTTACAGAGGCGTAAGGATCTTAGAGGTAATTGGGCTAGGATGATACGCAGATGATCTTCCAACAAACGCACCTCATCCGATGCATTGATTTCATCCGCTGCATTGATTTCATCCGATTGCTCCATCTTCATACCAGGTTTAGGGTTAGGGTTTCGTTGCAGCGGAAGCAGATCTTGACGAAGACGGTTGCTTTGAAGCAGAAGATTCATGATTTTGGTTCGATTAGGGTTTGGATGGTGATTGCAATGGTTTGTCGCCGGAAAAAACGAACACAGGTGGGGGCAGATGATCGATGAACGATGATCGATGTTTCCCTTTTACCATTATTATAAGATTAATATATATAGCATGATAGTCTGTAGCTAATATTTTATATTTGGGCTTGATGTTAATATAACACGGTTGAGAACAAAGCCCAAATTTAGGGGCCTGGACTTTGAACCATATTTGCTATCATTTTGCTAACCTTTTTTTTTTTTTTTTTACCCGTAAAAAAATGCACACAACAAACGGTTTTGAATTGAAACTAGGCTGTAAACAAACCGAGTCAGAGTGGGATCGGGCTCGCCTTGTCTAAAAATTAAGCCGAGCTGAGCAGCTCGTTTTTGTTGTGCATTGATTAAATTAGGCTCAAAATGTGAACTCGGGCTCGGCTCGTTTAAATACACGCCAAGCTGAGTTGACTCGCGAGCCAACTTTGTTTATTTTAAAAATAAATTTATTATTTTTTACCAATATTCATATGTATAAAATATTTTTTTATATTCGTGTATATTAACTTGTTAAAATAATGAAACGAGATTGATATTTCATCCACTATGAATATCATCTACGGCTTTGTTCTGCATTGATTGTTTCATATTAATCAATTTTGTGCGATTGTTATTGTTTGTTTGGGTCGATTATTCTTGAGATACCATTTTTGAGAGGAATTATCGGGTTATATCGGGTTGCATCAATTTAAAAGCGGGTTGAAGCCTGGTCGGTTTGGCTTAAAACTGGTTTCACTTAACAGGGTTAAGAACCGAACTCAAGTCTACGTGTTAGGTCGGGTTGAAACTGGATTGGAATGAAACCACTTTAACAACCGGGCTGGTTCAGGCTGTCGTTTTGGATTCCAACCCGTTTCTTTTTCATCTCTAGTAGTTGTATTTATAAGAAGTATGGGTGCAGGCCCAGGGTTGTCGCTGTTGGATTGTGTTTTCAATCTTCAGGGCCTAAATATGCAATTACATATTTTCTTCTTTAAACTTGTAAAATTATATATTTTTTTAATTATGCTTAAACACATTGTACTTTACGCATTGATGCTTAAAAACATTTAAAATATGCATTTTTCTGCATCAAGAATATTTGAATTACCATAAAGAAATTTTGAAAACGAAATATTGTTTTTCTTTATGTTTTCTACATTGCTATCTAATAATTATTGCGTGTTTGAGGACTTAAATTATTTTGGTATCGATATGGTAACTCAACTTGCTTTTGTTAATTAAAATTGTTTTTCTGAAGCAAATTCCCATGCTTTTTTAAACGAAGAAATCTGTGTAAACTTATTTTTTCCAAGGAACTCATTTCATAATTTGCAGCAAACATAAATGACCACCTTTGCAATTCAGCCCGAACATAATTATTGTATTAAGAACTTTTTACTTCAAGATAAGTTATGTACATGTATTGTTGACATTTTATTATACTAGCTAGCTACTTTGATGATGTTGTTTCACTGCCTCCTTATGCTGGTGATACTATACAAGAATTGCGAGAAATAATTAATCTCATAATTATTTATTCACTGACAACAGGATGGAAATCTATCGTATCTCCAATTTTAAGTCATAATAATTAATATCTTATGATTGATTGAAAACTTATGAAAGCATAATTTTTTTGAATCTAGCTGAAACCGCACATTGCTAATGATTCCATCACTCATGTTGTGCAAAACAACTTCAAGATCTTCATGTTCTTTGCAAACTTTTTTTCTTCAAATCATCACTCATATACTCTCTAAACTATCCTTAATGCTTTTCTTAGACAAATGACTTTTGGTTGGAAGCATGGCTCTTTGAATATCATCTTGCTCGAATCCTATTTCATTTTTTATATGTTTATGTCCAAGTTAAAAGAACATTGGCTTCTATATAGGACGTTAGGAGACTCCCGAGTGCATTTGATGTATTATTATATTTCACATTTGTTGACTTGAATTACCAAAGTATGAAATGAAAGTTTTTATTTTTTTATTATGACTAGTTTAATGTAAAATATCCAGAAAATATTATCTTCTAAAAATCTTTGTGTTAATGGCAATGTCAGTATTACCGAATGATATTTGTCTTTATTTTCTTTACATTTTTCTTTTTTTTCCCTTCTTTTAAATAAACTCAGAACTCAATTTTTTTTACTTTTCTTTCATTAAAAAAAACTCTAAAACAATACTGTTTTTTTTCCTTCCACTTCTTTTCTTTTCTTTCCTTAAATTAACTCTGGGAAAATAGCGTAAAGATGACCGGGTGACACATACTCAATTTGCCATTGTAGCTATGGTATGGATCATGATTCGAGTACTCAATGGATATTGCTCAAAGAAGTTCCAATCCAGCCTGTAGAACCGAAACTTTAAGCTTGCAATGCAAGAGTTTGCGTAGTTTTACATCAAATTGTTGTGGAATTAAAGCCGTCAAAACCTTGACGGCCATCATCACAGGTGAAGCTTTTACATTTTGAAGAATTTAGTTAAATCCTTCAACGGTTTGTTTCAAGTCACGATCTTTTGCATATTTAAACATTGAAAGATTGAATTTAATGTCGAATGTTGTTGAAATTTGTGGGTACGAGAATGAGTTGATTCTAATTTGGCATTTTAGGTTTTTAACATTTGATCTTTTTATTACATACCAAGTGTTTGATAAAATGTTTATGAGACATGAAACATGATCATAACATTAGATCTTCTTGACCTTTAAAAACCTCTCTAAAGTAGTGTATATATCCATATTTCAATTAAATAATATTTTTTTAATTTTAAATTAATAATTTTTTTTCTTCCAATCACACATACTAATCAAATAACATTGAAAATATAAACACGGGTTGAATACTAAATCCCCAATTTTCAGAGAATTACTTTTTATTATTTTCTTAATATTTAGAAATGTTGTCTTGGGATAGGAAAATGAATATAATAGATAAATAAGACTATATCATGTATATTCCTTAAATTTTAAGTATGAGGATGTGAACAGAGATTTTGATGTAAGTGTTCTGATATGTTACACTAAAAAAGTCGAATGTTAGTACCGGTGTTTGGATAATTGCACCGGACCACTGGACTGGCCGGTTGAAGCCACCTCTGCGAGTTCGGTTTCCATACTTTAAACTAGAGCATCAAAAAATAGACGGTTTTCTATTAGATCAATGTAAGCGTCTCATTTTCTCCATGTGACACATCATCGGCATATCAATTTTTCTCATTTTTTCCGTTTTATATGGTGTCGTCCCAGTTTTTTCTTGTTTATCTATTTTTCTCAATTTAGTTTTCAATTTATGGGTGTGTGGATCGGTAATCCTGGTTGAAATTCATCAGGTTGTAGCATCTTGAAACTCAGTGCGTAATATTCCCGGGCTCCCAGTTTCTCCCGGGCTTTCCTCAAGAGTGTTCCAAATTGCCACTCTGTCCCCCCCTCAAATTGGGTTAACCGGTGACTCACTACGGGTGGACCGTTTCTTTTCCTTTTCTGTTATTCATTTAGTGGCTTACAATCTATGGTTAATACACGAATAGAAGTTTCAAGAACACCAGAAGCTTCTAGTACCATTTTAAAGCTTAATAAATCAACATGTGATAATCATTCAATCTTCCAGAATATTCTAAACAACTGTAAACCCAATTCACATAACACCATGCAATTTGCAAAACATCTCAATCTAGATACCTTCTCGATGTTGATTGATACGTATCAGATTCTCATGGTCCCATTGGAATCACATGTTGAGTTCTATATAATCATAATTTGGGGAAAAAGAAGTTGCGTTTAATCGTCTGTTGAAGAATCAAGATGGTGATGAAGTTGAATCAAGAATCTCCGTCGTACTATGTTGTTCTCCGTGTTTCTGTTGATTCCTCCGACGACCAGATCCGACGAGCTTATCGAAAACTTGCTATGGTGTGATCTTATGCTTCTTGCTATAGCTCAATCGTTGAATTTTTGATTTGATAGATGAGGAGATTAATGGATGGTGTTTTTGATCTTGTGTGGTGTAGCAATGGCATCCTGATAAGTGTGCTCAGAATCCGTTGCTTATAGGGAAAGCAAAGAGTAAATTTCAACAGATTCAAGAGGCTTATTCAGGTAATTGTAGGTTTTGTTGTGTTATGTAACATGCATACCAACTGTTTGATGAAATGCGAATTTTGATTTTTCTGATTTTGGGTGATGAAATAGTGTTGTCAGATCAGAGAAAGAGGTCAATGTATGATGTTGGATTCTATGATCCTCAAGATGAGGTAATTTCATATGTTCTTGATTGTCGTCTGAATGTACTTTGCTCATTAGTTCATAGCTTTCATATGTTGATTTGTTATTTGATCATGTAGTCAACGAGTTCATAGCTTTCATATGTTAATTTCCTCTGTGCTGAATTGCTGATTACTTGTTATTTTACTATGTCTGTGATTAGGGGTTTGTTGATTTTATGCAAGAGATGTCATCATTGGTGAAAAATATAAAGAAAGAGGTAAATAAAGAATTTCTATTGATTTCAAAATTTTCAAATTTGACTTTAATTTTGGATTTTGAAACTATTTTAATCAGTTTACATGCTAAAAATGTGTAAAACTTGTGTTTTGACAGGAGAAATTGTACAGTTTAGGTGAAATACAGAGCATGTTTAGAGAAATGGCACAAAGTTTTAACCAATCAGCCTCTTCTTGTTTTGATGATGATGGTATTTGGTCACAAGATAAATTCAGTTTGAATGATGGTTCAAGAAGTTCGAAAAGGGCTCGAGCCGAGACTAACCCATTGTCGAGCTTTGGCATGCAAGAGGCCAAGTGTGTCTAGACCACCCGAAGTTGCAATATGAACTTAACCTAAAGCAGTTGCTTTTATCATGGTTTGGTTAGTGCTAAAGCAGTTGCTTTTATCATGGTTTGGTTAGTAAGGCTGCAAGCCACTGAAGATTGAATTAGAGTCCAATGGAGATGATGAGAGAATGTTGTATGTTTTGCCATTGAGCTTGTTTAAAATCGAGCTTGATGTTATTAGAAACACAAATAATGTATCTGACATTAATTGTAAGAAGTTCTGTATATGTTCTCTTGTTTTGAGCAGATTGTAGTGTTTTATGCGGACATCTTAGCATTTGATAAAGCTCTCTCTTGATAGTGTAGATTGGCAAGTGTGTCGTAGGTTCGACCATTGGCTGCTTGAAACAATGACAATATCAATGCTATCATGTATACTTTGTTGTTCTTGCCCTTAGTTGTGCACGGCAACAAAAGACAAAATTATGTGCTAAATTGAGGACAACAAACAATTAAGTTTTAAGTAACATGTGTCCTATGTTGTGTATTTGCATCTTCTTTATACCTTACCTTAGAAAGTTTTGGACTTCATGTTGAATCAGAGGTAAGTTGTCTTAATCTGGATGATGCTGAGCTCTAAGTAATACAAGATGATGAGGTGATGACTCACATATCAAAGTCAATAAACATGATTTGAGGTTTTCCAAATCACAACCTCAATGGTTGTGGTTGGTTATAACGTCTATATTAGATTCATGCCAATAATGATAAGTCTGGCTTTTTGAATGCAACAAGGTGTGATGGGCCATGCTAGACCTTCCCAGGCCGAAAAGATGAGAGGTAAATCGGACTGACTTAGCAACAAGACAATAAAGGGTGATGATCAAGATCGAACACAACCGTTGAACCAAATTGGGGGGCAACAATACTCAATTTAGTGATGTTGGAGCATTATGAGGACGATTGTGTCGTCTCATCCTTGTAAATGATTTACCCACTACATATTGTTCATATTATCAGATTTTTACTTATGCTATGGCAAAAGCTGAGTAGTTTAATTAAAATACCAACTGAATGTTGATCGAATGTTTTGATGGACACACAACTCCCTCCTCTTAATAGAAGAGAAAATCAACTTATAAGAACATATATACATCATGCAACTAACCCTATTAATGCTATCAACAACTAACTAAAATTTGATGACAGGCATTTCCAGCATATTAACATTATGATTTAAGTAAATCAAGATAACACAATAAATCTCGCGCATAGATCTTGGTATTCGTAGTCGTCGTTTTCCCTTAACACTAGATAAGATCTTATGTCGTATAATAGGTTCTCTTGTAAGCGGATATGATACATCTTAGTATACATAAAAACTATTTCAGCAAATAATTTAAAGAAATATTTATATAAGGACGTAGTTGTATGATTGAAAGTCATGATTCTGATCTTTAAATTATCCTAAACAAATCTTGCAATCCAAATAAAAGCATACATAGAACATCTCATTTGATCATAATGGTGTAATAAGGCTAACACCTTTTTTCCAAGGCCTAACTTTATGTTTGTGCCAACCTTACTCACATGGCCTTCACTACCTACACTTTACCAATGTCATTAGAAGTGTATAATTTAATTTTCTTTATTAATTAATAAATAATAAGTCATATATGTATATATGCTACATCTCCATACAAACCAATATTATCACTCTTAGGCATTGTTTAAAAATGTAAACCCTCTATATAGGTCACAAGTTTGAATTATTTTTTCCAACATATACATCTTAAATTTTTTTTACAAGAAATATATAAATATATTTATATGATTTCCTGAATCTTTTAAAAAATTATATCCTCCTTACAAATTTACAATTTGAAAAGAACAAAATTTATAATTTAACACCTTAAGCAAACCCAATGTTGTTCTTTATTATCCTCTTAATACAAGAGCATAACGAATGCTCCGCCTCAAATATCATAAACGCATTTAAGATGCGTTGGTTGTGGATGAGACTCCACGATTAAGCGAAACAATTCATCATGATCATGAGTGATCTTCTATAAAAACAAAGTGTGTGATTAGTTCAATGCTTTCCAAGTGTGATAATAAAAATTCCATTTCATTATTTCAAAGTCAAGAAAAATATTAACATATATAATTGTGAACTTTATCAACACACCCCTTTAAATAGTTCATCTCCATGCAATGCAACAGTGCACCCCTTCTCCCCTTCTTCACTTCTTTACAGTTTACACCACCACCACCCACCGTCGTTAACATCTTCAACCTCAACGACAACACTCCGGCGACCGCCAACGTCGCATTCCGACACACCAATGGCTTTACACATTGCATTCATCATCACTCTAGTAGCAGCTGCAGCTCCTATCAAAGGAATGATTATGAGGCTGCAGCTCAATGATCAAATAAAGTGTGGTGGTTGCCCTTGTACCAACCCATGTTACACCACTAGTCCTCCACCACCACCGCCACCGCCACCACGGTCGCCGCCACCGCCCAAGATGCCGACTCCGGCAGCTGGAGTGAGCTGTCCTCCGCCACCGACTGGCGGTGGGTCTTCGGTGGCCTTTCCTGGGTACATTTACATTACTGGTCCACCGGCGGGAGATTTGTATCCCGTTAACCCGTATTTCTCCGGCAGCCACCGTAACTTCTTGGCTGCACCGCCGCTGCTGGCGGTGGTTGGCGTAGTGGGGATGGTGATTAATGTATTCTAAGTTAAAAATAATTATGGTGTATCTTTATTGCAATAAAATATAATTTTTGTTAATTTAAGCGAAGCTAAATGCATCGCTCATAGCGTTTATAACACTGCTAGAAAACTGGGTAGTTATTGCTGTCTTTTCGGTGACAAAAGTCTATTTGAGATCGTTTTGTGATAGAGAACAAGTTGGGAAATACAAACGTCACAAAATGGCTTATCACGACTATTTTTTTGTCGCTCGCAAATTTTGATAGCAATTGTTAAGTTTTCTAGTAGTTTTTTTGTTACTAATAATTATACATCATTTTGTATCATTCTTATCAATTGTTACTAAAATTTTGGTATCAGACTAAATCCCCTATCATTCATAAGGGATTTAGTCTGATACCGAAATTTTAGGATATTTATTCTAAATAGTGAATGTTTAATTCTTATCATAAACATGAAATGATCCTACTCTGGAAACTACATAACTTCTTTATAGAATGAGTTAAACGCTCACCATCACAAGAAAACACTACATTTGATAACAATGAACTAAATGCCTTTGATACATATTTATCTATATTAGCTTAATCGTTAAATACATATAAATTGGGGTATTATAGTTATCATTTGATTTATTGAATTATTACTTTATGAAATTAAGGATGCATACATTATGATTTGTGCCAACCACGGTGTAAACCTCGGATAAATTCTATATCTTTTAGGGATTGTGGTTTTTGCATCGCTCAATTCGATCAAAAACAAGATCCAAGGAGAATAATATATGAAGATCAAAAACAAGATCCAAGATATATTATGCTTGAATTTAAACCTAAAACCTCCCTTACAAAAGATAAATCTTCGATTAATTAGGCTAGCTCCACATTAACAATAAATTTCTACTTAAGTGTATTATAACTTTACTTTACATCACATGTGCGAAACACGATATAAATTTAACAAGAAACTCATGGGTCTAACATTTGTTTAAACATGTAATTCACTTCAGCTTCAGGTGAAATCCATGAACAATCTCGAATTCGGTCGACTTGACAGTTTCACAAGGGGACCCGTTTAACCCATTTAATAAAAAACACCTTATGTATTTAATAAATTGCTTGAGTATTTTATGTAAAATTTTAACGATAAAAGATACAACAGCATCAAGTTTATAAATGAAACCTCATTAGTTTATATGCAATTTATTTTTAGTTATAGATTTAACTAAAGCACTAATGATTAAATAAAGAGTGAATTGTCATTTTTATCCTTATGGTTTGGTCTCATCCAAAAAGATTTTTCTTACATTTTTCACGGAATTCATATTTATGGATGAAAATGATAAATTTTTTCAAACCTTAACGAGTCAAATACAAGAAAAATATTTCTGGATGAGGCTAAACTAGAGGGAGAAAAACGGAATTCACTCTTAAATAAAATAGTGTGTTAGGTTTTAATGGGTCATTTATTAAAAAAAAAAAAGAAAAGAAAACACTTTGAGCCATACTTCTTTATCTAGAGTAGCTGCTACTATACGTTCATCTGCTTGTAGGAGCCCCGAATCTAAAACAATTGGCCTGCAATATGAATTTATAAATGGAATCAAGATGCACACAACCAGTAACCATGGTATCAAAGTAGTCTTCACACATCACGTTGCTTAAATGATGTGCGTCAATTGTACCTTCTCTTTCACGTTGTTTAAAAGTGTTATGGTACTGACAATGGGACAATTAGCTTCCCCAGCCACTTGAAGTTGCGTGGATCAACAATTAAAATCATCTGCATGACAGACAGCAAATAATTCTTTACGCATGCAAAAGAAAGAAAAAAAAAATTAAAAACAAATTGATCCTCAATGCCAGGCACAAATTTGAAAAATATATAAGCTTACTATATCCACACATGGTCCCTCTCCTATAAACCATACAATTTTTATTTCCAGCCAATTTAAGCTTTTCTACAGTGGTGGTCATGACCTGCAAAGTCGATACACAGAAAGTTATCCATGCCCAGTTATGCATCTGCTTATAATTGATAGGTGGGTCGGTTAAGTCACAAACATGATTTAGGTTATCCCTGAAGCATTTGTTTTTCCCGAAACTTATTGTGAATTAGCATATCAGTGAAATATGATTACAAAGTTGGTCTGTTATCTGAATAAAGAGATTAACATGGTCCTAGGAATTCTTTTGATTCTTATCTAGCTCTTATGGAATGTCGGAGCCGCTTGTTCAAAGCTACTTTCTACATATTTCATTTGATTCCACATAGTTATAACAGAAGCAACCTGAAACATGATTAATACTCATTTGAACACTCAGAACTGAGAATTGAGTGATAGACTGAAGCAAAAAGAAGTTTCCATTTATATATGAATGTATACACTATAGAGAATAATGTAGCACCTAACACTCAACGAACCCATTTGTGAACATTGTGTAGTTCATAGTCCCCATTTGAATTTATCATATGCTATCCTACTAATTTTATCTGTGGTATCATACATGGAAGCTCCATTTGAATATTATGCATCCTTTATATATTAAAAACATTCTACTCTTAGTTGAG
>BJCN01162692.1:0-10381 GCA_018326445.1 Flaveria brownii
AGCCTCGTGCTGACTCCTGCACAGGCTCCTCCTCCTCCTCCTCATTATCAGAGGGAATCGTTTCAGTCTCTCGTTGCTCCCGTCTTCTCGAGGACCGGTTCCTCTCTTGTCTTTCCCCTTCCCGTACAACCTTAATCACTTCGGTCACCACAGACGGTAAGATCGTCTGCATGACCTGATGCACTTCTTCAACCACCGCCTCTTTCACCGAGGCCCTCAGTTTGCACTCTCATCACCACCCTCCGGATAAGGGGTCTCGGGTCCCTCAGGAACCACCTTCTCAACTCTAGGTCTGCCTCTTTTGGGCCACGATGTAGCACCAAGTCCACCACGCGAGGCTTTAGATGATCTACCACCAGCCATCCTCTAACAAACACTGAAAGATTCAAACACCAACACGGTCATTCAAGGGAATAGCTCAGTTTATGTCAAGTATAGGAAGTCCCTTATTACTGTGGCCAGTTGTGATTAGCCACTTACTTTACTCTTCATACTCCGAGCATTACCTGTCCTGACTACATCAGTATCTAAATCTACCAGCAACACATAAACCACATAACATGCGCACATTATACCGGTTAACATTAAGAAAATACCTGATGGCACGCAGCTACTCAGATTGGCATCCCTTCCCTTTTCTTCCCATTCACAGTTTAAGATTAGGTTTTGAAAATATTTACCCAATTCACTTAAATTTTAGCTCTGATACCAACTTGTAAGGCCCCGTTCCCGGGATGCTTACAACTAGTCGATCATCGCACATAAAACATACATTCTCATTTATCTTAAATAAACATTGCAACGGAAACATTCAAAAATGACAATTTCATTTCATTATTAAGGCTTTTGCCAAATAATACATCGTTAATCAGTTACAAAATACAATATTGCATTACATCACAAAAGCATTAGATGAATGGATGCCATCCAAAAAGAGATGAGTAGCCACCCCGTGCCATCCTCAGCAACCATTACCTGCCAACTGGAAACACATAAAAGTCAGCATCGCTGAGTGAGTTCTAGTTTTATAATAAAACATACTATTCTTTCGTAAAAACCGTTCTTTACTGTCATGCGATCATACATCATACATACACATAGATAATGTCATTATTATCTTCATCATTCATTACTTTCATTCCCATTCATTCATATTCCATACTTTCATTCGTACGTTCATTTCGTTCGATGACATGTACATTACCCCGAACATTGTGCACGAAGCGGGTAACTGAGCCTGAGGTCTTTTATAGACCTCGAACATTAGGCACGGACTTGGCTCCAGTAACTAGGGTAAGTACATTCACCACTTATCTTTTCTCTTTCATTTTGGATCAATGCCATATTCTATACCTCGAACATTGTGCACGAAGCGGGCAACTGGGCCTAAGGTCTTTCATAGACCTCGAACAATGTGCACGAAGCTGACTCTAGCACCTAGGGCAAGCGGCAAGGATCCCATACATATGGTCAATCACGAAGATTGGACCCTAGTGTGCATCCTTCGGGTAGCTAACCCGCACACCGTTAAGCTAACACCTTCATTGCATGTGCACCTCCATATATTTGCTTACAAGCCTTTCTTACATTCATTCATTCATTAATGCATGCATTCATTCATCATGTTCCTTATTCATTATCTTCCCTTTTACGTTACATAATACTTTCATTTCATTCACTAACATAACACGTAAAGCCACGGGAAAGATAAACATATATCATAATAAGGAACATCAACATACACTATAACATCATCATAAAGGGCATCATCATACATACATAACATACATCATGCATAAACATGCAACATCATCATGCCCAACATACCCTCTAAGACCCCAACAATCATCTTACTTGAACTTACGGGAACTTCCACATCAAAACTTACATCTGCACTTTCCCCCAAAAGCCAGAAATTAAACTATTTGGGCATATGAGCAGGCTTCAGTCACCTGGCCTCCAGGTGACTGAAAATCATGCGAATGGACCAATGTGGTGAAAACCAATGCGGACGAACACTCCAATCGCACCTCATTCAGCTGTATGGCCTCCATTCGGTTGCCTAGCCCTAGCTGATGCAGAATACAGTTCGTCCCAAACCCAATCTGCCATTTTCGACCTCCAAGCTCATCCAAACCCATTCTAAGCCCAAATCAACCATCCTAAACCTTAGGAATGCATACCACAACACCATTCAAGCACACACAAGCCCAAAAACAAACTCCAAACGCATCACACGCAAACACATACAAATGGGTCAAACACATACACTCATAACATGAGTTTTCAGATGTGTTCCGGCCATAAAATCGACGAAAAACATGTAAAAGAGGGGTCCTAGAACTCACACAAACAATCCCATCGAGTAGAGCTTCGATTTAACCCGCTACACTTTGATTTTCACGCTCAAATCCTCCCGAACCAATCTTTTCTCCCTTTTTCTCCTTCTCGTCTGCCTTCGCTGAGTTTTTGCAAGAATAGGGAGGGTGTGGGCTGCCCTCCCCCTTTTATACCCCCACTCATCCAAATTTCTTCCCGTTTTGGCAAGTTCGATCCCTCGACTTTGGACTTTATTTCTTTTCTTCTTTCGTCGGCTTCAAAGAAAATATCCGGGCGTTACATGAACGTTGGGTGCGTAGTTTGACAATTTAGATATAATATACGAATGCTTAGTGTATGAGTTCATGATGCGTGCATATTATATACAAAATGTCGTATATGGATAATAATTATGTACTATATATATAATGTATTTATATATATATATATAGTGTGTACATAGTAGATATTATATGGTGTATGGAGTGCATATAAAATATGGAGTGTTGATGACTTGCATTATAACCGACACCATAACCGAGTCGTGAATGTGAAACCGAATCTTTCTTATGTTTATAATTAATAATTAATAATAATTATATATTAACTGAAACTCAGGTTAACCGGAAAACCTTAATCTTTGTGCTTTCTTTCACTCGTTGCTATGCATTCAAGGTGAGTCTTCATGGCCCCTATTTTACATTACTTCCTTTTGGGAGAGAAAACATGCAAACATATTTACAAAATGGTTTCTAGTATTATTGTTTATCGCCTGTTATGTTAGTATAAACATATTTGAAAGTCCTTACATTCTCGAACCGTTAGTAATGTGTAGCGAGTTAATTCTAAGAATTACTACTGGGTTTGACAAACCCCACCCGTGTTAGTCGTGCTAACTCGACTGGAGGTTGAACGGGTGTTTAATTGACCTAACATTTGCCATTGTCTGTGTTAGACGTGCTGGGAAGGCAAACAAGTTACAAATAGTCAGCTTCGGTTTTGTAACAGCCAAACGTAACCGCACTATTATATTGGCCGCTTTGGCCGGGACGAACCACCATCGCCTCATGGTTTTGTTTTCACCTGAAGAGGGACATACCACCATCGCCCAGGTAAAACGCGTCATAGTGGGGAAGGTCTCAAGCCCCTTATAAAGAAGCATTCGTTCTCCTTCCCAACCAATGTGGGATGTTACAATCCACCCCCTTAGGGAGCCCAGCATCATCGCTGGCACACTGGCCCGACCCTGGTTCTGACACCAACTGTAACAGCCTAACATAACCGCACCATGATATTGTCTGCTTTGACCGGGACGAACCACCATCACCTCACGGTTTTGTTTTCACCTGAACCGGGATGTACCACCATCGCCCAGGCAAAACGCATCACAGTGGGGAAGGTCTCGAGCCCCTTATAAAGAAGCATTCATTCACCTGACCAAACAATGTGGGATGTTACAGGTTTGAAACACTAAGTAAATTGATTATAGGCTAGCTACCTATCGATATGCTTTAATTACTTTACAATACAAACAATTTCAAACATATTATCTGTTGTTAAACCTGTGAACTCACTAACTTTATGTTGACACACTTTAGCATATTTTCTCAGGTTGCAGGAACGCTTAAGCTTAGATTGCACAGCTAAGGACTCACTCAGGACAGGCATCACAAACTTCTTTCTTTTGCATTGAACATTTTTATTTGGGCGTTGTACTTTACGCAACTCCTAGTATTGGGTTTAAAATTTACTTATATGCTTTCGCACTGATTATTATTTCTATTATGTTTCACTCTGATTAAAGTTCAAATGTTTATTTTAATTCATATAGTATCGTTTGATATGACCGTGTCCGAGATCCTGGTTTGTCACATGCTTCGCGATAAAACTCTGCACGTGGAATTTGAGGGTGTGCCAACCAGTTTGCTATCAGTGTGAAAATGAGAATCATTTTTGCAACGAGTGTCCGGAGCTGAAAAGAAAAGCTCCCACAAACAATCCATGTGGTAGGGTATTTGTATTGCAAGCTAAAGAGATGCGAGAAGATCCAGAAGTAGTGACGGGTACGTTTCTTATTAATGATCAGCACGTAACTGTATTATTCGATACGGGAGCGATTAGTAGTTTTGTTTCAAATACATTTAAACCTTTAGTTAGCTTAACCTCAGAAAAACTAAAAAATAAGTATGTGATAGAATTAGCTGATGGAAAGATAATTGAAGCAAGTGAAGTTATTCCTAAATGCACTTTAAATTTAGATGATCAATACTTTGATATAGATTTGATTCTTATTGAATTATGAGGTTTTGATATTGTTTGTGGGTATTGATTGGTTAAGTAAGAATAAGGCTAAAATTATCTGTGAAAAAAGAATGATTAAAATTCCTTCAAATAAAGATAATAAAATTCTTATCATATATGGTGATAAACCTAGGGGTGCTGTAAAGATAGTCTCATGTAAGAAAGCTCAAAATTTCTTAAGAAAGAAATGTTTAGCATTTATAGCACATATAGTTGATACAAAACTAGACAAGACTAATTTATAAGATGTTCCTATTATTAGCGAATATCCAAAGGTATTTTCTGATGAATTACCAGGATTGCCACCCTCTCGCCAAGTAAAATTCAAAACTGAATTAGTACCAGAGATTGCTTCTATTGCCAAGTCTTCGTATCGTTTGGCACCAACAGAAATGAAAGAGTTAATGAGTCAACTTTAGGAATTATTAGACAAGGGATTCATATGTCCTAGTGTATCACCTTGGGGAGCTCCAGTTTTATTCGTAAAGAAGAAAGACGGAACCTTTAGGACGTGTATCGACTATAGAGACTTAATAAAGTAACCATAGAGAATAGGTATCCTCTCCCTAGGATAGATGACTTGTTTGATCAGTTAAAAGGATCTAGTTATTTTTCAAAGATTGACTTAAGATCATGATATCACCAGTTAAGGGTGCGAGATGAGGATATACCTAAGACTACGTTCTGAACTCGATGGTTATTATTAGTTCCTTGTAATGCCATTTGGGTTAACAAATGCTCTAGAAGTGTTCATGGATCTAATGAACTGGGTGTGTAAAGCTTACTTAAATAAATTTATGATAGTCTTTATAGATGATATTTTGATCTATTCTAAAAGTGAGGAAGAACATGAGAAACGCTTATGACTAACATTAGAATTACTTCAGAAATAAAAGTTGTATGCCAAATTCTCAAAGTATGAATTTTGGAACAGAGAAGTACAATTCTTAGGACATGTGGTTAACCAAGAAGGAATTCATGTTGATCCGACAAAGATTGAAGCAGTTAAGAAATAGAAAAATTCAAAAACGCCAACTGAAGTACAATAATTCTTAGGTTTGGTAGGCTATTATAGAATATTTATAGAAAATTTCTCAAGGATAGTCCAACCTTAACAGAGTTAACTCAGAAAGATAAGCCATATGTTTAGGGAGAAAGAAAGAACATTGCATTTGAACTCTTAAAGAATAAGTTATGCAATGCTCCTATCTTAGCACTTCTAGAGGGAACAAACGATTCTATAGTATATTGTGATGCCTCACACCAAGGTTTTGGATATGTTTTAATGCAACAAAATAAAGTATTTGCATATGCATCTAGGCAACTAAGAGGAAGTGAAAAGAATTATACTACTCACAACTTAGAATTAGGAGCAGTAGTATTTGCACTTAAGAGTTGGAGACATTATTTATATAGAACTACGTGTAGAATTTATGCAAATCATAAGAGTTTACAACATATATTTGATCAGAAGATATTAAATATGTGGCAAAGAAGATGGGTGGAATTACTAAGTGACAATGATTGTGAAATCAAATATCACACAGGAAATGCAAATGTAGTGGGCGATGCTTTAAGTAGAAAAGAAAGAACTAAGCCATTACGGGTTCGTGCTATAAGGATGGAGTTACATTCAGATTTAATAAGTCAGATTCAAGAAGCCCAATGAAAAGACAAATTAAAAGATGTAACAGGACAGAGCAGGCAACTGGAAGCAATGTTAGATGGAATTCTGAGATTTAAAGGAAGAATTTGGATTTCTAACTATAACATGCTAAGGGAAACTATTTTAAAAGAAGCATATAAGTCTAGGTATTCAGTACATCCAATAAATAATAAGATGTACAAGGATTTGAGAAACCAGTATTGATGGCTGGGTATGAAGAGATCTGTTATGGAATATGTAGAGAAATGTGATATCTATTCAAGAGTTAAGGCTGAATATCAGAAACCCTCAGGTTGTTTGCAACAACCAGAAATTCCTAAGTAGAAGTGGGATAAGATCATCATGGATTTTGTAACTAACTTCCCTAGTACCTCAAGTGGGTATGACACAATATGGGTTATAGTCGACAGATTGACTATGTCCGCTCATTTCTTGCCAGTCAGAGAAGATTATGAGATGGAAAAGCTAGCAAGAATTTATATCAAAGAAATTATGTCTAGACATGGGATACTCATTTCAATAATATCTAAGAGAGATAGTAGATTTACTTCAAAATTTTGATTGACTTTACAAAAAGCCTTATAGGAACTCAGATATATGTGAGTTTAGATACCATCCACAGACAGATGGATAGAGTGAGAAAACAATCAAAACATTGGGAGATATGTTACGAGCCTGTGCATTATATTTTGATGGTAACTGGGATTTACACTTACCTTTGCTTGAATTTTCATATAACAATAGCTATCATGCCAGTATTGGAGCAGCTCCGTTTGAAGCTTTATATGGAAGGAAGTGTAGATCCCCTCTGTGCTAGAATGAGGTAGGAGATAGACAACTTACAGGACCAGAACTTATACAGGAAATATCTAATAAAATCAGTGAAATTAAGGGCAAATTAAATGCAGCATGTGATAGGCAAAAGAGTTATGCTGACAAGAGAAGAGGGCCTTTGGAATTTCAGATAGGTGCTAAGGTGTATCTAAAGGTATCACCAGCAAAGGGAATTATCCGATTTGGGAAGAAAATAAGTTAAACCGTAGATATGTTGGCCCCTTTGAGGTAATTGATAGGATTGGTTATGTAGCATACAAGTTAGACTTGCCTTAGGAACTAAGTGAGGTACATAATACCTTTCACGAATCTAATTTGATGAAATGTCTGATGGATGAGACATAAAAGGTACCAATACAGGAAATCATAATAGATAAGAAACTCCATATTGTAGAAGAACCAGTAGCTATTTTAGACAAAGAAGTAAAAAGTTTGAAACAAAGTAAGATCCTAATAGTAAAAGTAAAAAAGAATTCAAAGAGAGGACCTGAATTCACATGGGAAAGGGAAGATGAAATCAAAAGAAAGTATCATCATTTATTTTGAGGTTAAACTTAATGAAAAGGGCAGTTACAAAGATAACCCTCCGCAACAACTTTAGAATACTTATCAATGAATTTCGGGACAAAATTCTTTTTACGAGGTAAGAATGTGACAACCCTAAATCCAGATTAGGTAAATTAAATGTTTTAAGAACCATTCTGAGTGAATAGTATATATTTACCTTCTTTATTATTGATTGTTAAGATAATTTCATATGATTAACCCTATATGATTTTCTCACATTTTTATTTGATAATACGTGGGCATGCCTGCATGCATGCATAAGTATTTACGTGTATATGTATATGTATAGACATATGTATATATATGCACACACAGACACACATATACACACACACACACACACACACACACATATATATATATATATATATATATATATAATATACACATATATATATATGTATATATATATATATAATATACATATATATATGTATGTATATGTATATATATGTATATATATGTATGTATATATATTATGAACTTTATGATAGACATCTTAAGGTTATGTGACTGGTTAATTAAATAATGGATGCTTCTTATGCATGAAATGAAATAAGATTTGAAACTTGATCAAACCCTACTACAAGTAAACCTTATATCAAAAACTAAAACTAATCAAATCTTAAAACACTTAAACACGAACTAAATTACATACTTAACACTAGTATTGGTTTACTAAGACTTTAACTAAACTAAATTAATCACTAATCCTAAAACTAAACCTAGCATTAATGACCAAGTGAGTCATTAGCTCCTTTGGTTGACACCTAGCATCACCATAACACTAAACTATGTTTAAATTATGCCACCTATCCCCTAAACCACCAACTAAGCACACCTATAAATACCACCTCACCACCCTAGAATTAGAGCTAATGATGGTGAACTCCACTACATGGAGTCTTCGACTGATGGAGCTACCACCACAACCATCACTATCCGCAACCACTACTTCCCTAGGCTCTCTCTCTCTCTTGGCTTCACACAACCATCACCATCCGCAAACCACCACCTCCCTCTCGGCTCTCTACCTCTCGGTTTCATACCATCCTAAACCACCACAACCATAAACCACCACAACCTCCACCTTCTACTCTTTGTTCATCACTCGATTCCAACATCAACCACCCTCATAAGCACAATCTCACATCAATCTTATTCAACCAAGCATCCTTATGACAAGTAGTTCAAGAACAACCACACCAAGTTGGATTATCAAGATCCTACGAACAACCCTCTAAATCTCTCTAATACTTCTAATCAAGGTTAGTTCCTCAAAAATCTATGATTTACAAAGCTTATAAAGTCATATATGTATTTAACATACATATAGATCAAACCCTTTATGTTATAAACCATCAAAACTAATTACCAACTTTATAAATAATTATATTTCAATCAAAATCAGTAAGGAGATGTCACGTAACAGAAAGTTTGACGATTCTTTTATAAGGACAAAAGATTCAAATAAAACGAAGGATTAAGGGGTTGAAATGTTTGGTATTTTATGACTTACTAGATGAATTAGATAAAATACTTAAATAACTATGACTATAGGAATAAAATTTAGAAACTTGTTAGAAAATAATATAAATATTAACATGTAAATTGTGGAATAATTATATAGGATATATTAATTTATATAATTAATTTAAAGGAAGGAAAGAAAATTATGAAAGAGAATATCCTAAAATGATAAAAATATGGAAAATTTATATAATAACCTTTATATTTTATTGGAATTACAGAATAAATTTCGTGAATTAATTCATATGTATGGCTGAGTTTTATATTTTAGAATATTTAATAATTGAAAATTGAAAAGTAATAGTAAAAGAATAGGATAAATCATAAAAATTTACATAAAATTATGATATTCAGAATAGAATAGTGTGTATGAATTATTGATCTGAAATTTTATGAGATAATATAGACTTTTGGATGCTTCTGCTGGTCAAGTTTTTTGATTTTAAGAGAAGAGTAGCTACTGACTTGGAATTTTGTCATAATTAATGATTTAAAATGCTGAAAATTTTAAAAAAATTAGATTTATTATAACAAATAATTATTTTATAGGAAATCATTGACATTTGACTAGAAATAAGATGAGTAACATAGAGACTTTTTATTTATATGTTTTTAGGGGAAAACACATACTATGTGTTTTTAAATTATGATGCTAATATAAACCGTCGTGTAGCGGGTCAAAACAAAGCTCTACTTCTTGGTGTTGTTTGTGTGAGTTCTAGGACCCCTCTTTTACACGTTTTTGAATGATTTTGGGGCTGGAACACATCTGAAACCCGTTTTGTTTGTTGATACATGTGTCCCTAGATTCTGAGTTGAATGTAAAATGTCTTGACTATATGTAATTAAATGGTGCCTAATGAAATACATTTGGTTGTTTAGATTATAATGTTTATATATTTCGTTAATGGGTTAAGTAATGACCAATTATATAGGTTTGGTTTTGTTTGAATAGGTATGCATAATGTTGTAATGATTAACACTTTCAAACTTAACATGATATAGTTATCATGCGAATGGGCCATGCGAATGGACCATACTCATGAATAACTTCATGCGATTGGCTCAGTCACACGACTGAATCATGAGACTGAATCAGTCGGAAGACTGGAGCATGAGATTGAACCAGTCGTACGATTGAAGTCTCAGTAGTGCGTATGGATC
>BJCN01162744.1:0-10944 GCA_018326445.1 Flaveria brownii
TAGTCAACGTGTCATGACGTCACCCGACATAAATAGAGACTTGTGTCGTAGTTAGTCAATTCCACGACAAACATAGTCATACAAACAATTAAGTTTAAATCCCACAACCCGGGAAACAAGTGAGCATAATGTGTATGAACAAATAAAAGTCAGTACAATTGTTAAAGCCATCCAATGAATTTAAATAATACATATCTAAGGTTATCGCTAAGGCAGCATCCCTAACTATCCTCAATGATTGTTACCTAAAAAGATATGCTCAAAAGGTCAACATATTGTTGGTGAGTTCGTAGGTTTAAATAGTAAAGAAAACTTGATGATGTGTAAAGGTTCGGTAGGACATCGTGCATACAGGTATAAGCAAGTATTATCACATGTAAATATGAGCATCACAACTAAACCTACGACGTACACACAGAACTTGTCGGAACATATTCACCTTAGAGCCCGTACCTGGCCACTGTCAGTTCCAACTAGTATACTAACAAACAAGGGTGGGGGTGTCAACCCAATAGTACTATCAATACATGTCCGTAGGCTCCAACACCGGTGTTAAATAGTTGTGAATAAAGAACCACACAGACAACTCATGCATGTACTAGATAAATACTTACAAAACGGTAAACACAACAGTCCTAAAGATTGAATAAGTTCACAGCATAAAAAGGGTTGAGCATACTTTTGCCCCTTGATGTTTGTAAATAATTGTAATAAAATGGGGCCGCGAAACTCACCTTAAAATGTCACAGGTCAACTTCCACAACACATAGAGAAAGCTCTAAAAATATATAATTCACACAAGTATCAATATAACACCAAATATCGATGGCTAAAAAGGGTATAATCCTGTTAGTCCAGCCCTTAACACAGATCAAGGTTTTCCATCGTTATACTTATTAATTTAATTCTTTTGTAAAGAGGTTTAATCTACATTATATGTAAAACTTGTCTTAATTTAGATTATTTAGTCCCAACCTTTATTTATAAGTCTTAACAAAATATTTCAACATACATATCTGATTGCGCATCAGTCTTGTACAGGCTGTTTGGAAATCGAAACAACAACGAAACATCACGTACAAGGTGTCATTTGAAAGAGGAGACTTTAAATTAAACTCCAGAAAAAGAATCAGGTTCGTTTGACAAAATATAAGAAAGTTATGACACGAGGAATCAAGACCAATCTGCTGTCCAGATTCGTTAGTTTTGACCTTAAATTTTGTTTGCTACGTTTGGAGGACCAAACGATGTTGAAACGACGTGAGACCACTTGGGTTAGTTAGAGGACTTATGGGGCATAAGTTTAGACCCAGAGTTTGCCCCAATTGAGTTTATTTCCACCAAGATATCACTCGAACAAAAGGACCTGTTTTTCTGACAGCAAGTTGTCCAGATTGTTAGATTCGTTCCTTTGCGTTGTTTCGTTTCGTTTAACCCATCAATACTTTTGAGGAACAATTTTAGTTAGTTCAAAACGTTTAATAGGTTCAAAATCTTGATTAAGGGCAGGTCATCCAAGATTTCCAATCAATATCATGGATTCGATTACCATAGAATCCAAAAATTAGGGTTTCTTACCAAATGGCGAATCCGACGATCGTAACGCTAAGATTCTCACGATCTAACACCAAAAACTAAAAATAAAAGATCATTAGATTAATTTTCCGAATATAGATGATGATTATCATCTATTTGGAGTGAAACAAAGATTAAACTTCATCAAAACGAATTTCGCTTACCGTATCTTCGAAGATGAAGGTATATTGCTTGGTTTAAGGATCTTGGATGTTTTGTTTATCAAAAATCGATGGAAGCTTGAAGGATTGTAGAATTTTCGAAAGTGTGATGAAGAAGAAGGGAAAAGAGAGAGTTTGGAGGTAGAGGTGGCTAGGGTTTCATGTAAAACCCAAGATAATTCACAAATGAGCCAAGGCAAGGGGGAATACCCCCCCCCCCTTTAATTCTTGGGGCCGCAAATTGGGAGGGGAGGAGGGCCTCCGGGCCCTTGGCCCGTCCCATGAAACTCATCTCGTCTCGAACCGCATGTCGTCCAATTTTTACGTTTTTAAATTCTATGCGTTAGTACGATTCCAACGGACTATTATATGTCATATAAATCATTTAATTTGTATTTTTTTAGATTGAATTAAGTGTATTTAGTAGGCTTTAGGCAAAGCCCATGGATGTAAGATTAGTTGTATTTTGATGTAAATTTCGTATTTTACTTTTTAGAAAAACCTTAATTGGGCTTAATACATAGGACCTCATAAGATAACAAGCCCACTAGTCACATAAAGATATGAACTCCAGGCCCATCATAAAGACATAGGCCCATTGGGCCAAAATCTTAGGGCCAACAAGAAATGAACCATAAATCCAGACCAAGCCCAAATGAAGACAAAAGTCAAAGCCAAAAGTCAAATTCAAATCACTGCCAAAGTCAACGCCCCTATTTTGGTGACGGATGTCATAATTAAACATGATAAACATGTTTGTAGAGGATATTGTGGAACAACATGATCAGAATGTAAATGCAGAGGATTATGGAACAACATGATCAGAATGTTAATGTAGATGTCAATATGGAAGAAAGGCATTGGACTGAAGACCTTATTTCTTATGATTTTTGGGACCCATTAGAACAAGTACATGATAATGAACAACAAGTTAAGAAAGGTAAAGAACATGACCCTATGGAACAAGACCAAGAGCATGTTGAAGGTGATAACCTTAAATCTGGAAATGTATATCAAAGTATAGATGAAGAAAAACATATTGATAAGGATGAATATGAAATTGTAGATGAAGCAAACAAGTTTGATAAGGTTGAAGTTGATATGAACAAATTTAATATGAACTTTACTGTTGAAACAGATAAGGGTGTAGAAGATATGAACTTTGATGTAGAAGACTATTTGAGTAATGATTCATCTGGGACATCCTCATCAGATAAGAAGGGAGGAATTGAGAAGCTAAAGAGGAAAGCACTTAGAAAACTTAGAAAAGAACAAGGTTGCAAATTTTATGTTGGTCAACAGTTTCGGGATAATGCAGAAGTGAAGGCCCTCATTAAAAGGCGTGCTACAGAAACTAGGAGAGAAATAGGATTTTATAGGAATGACCAAGACAGGGTTAGGGTAGTTTCTAATGGCCCAATTCCACATTTTGAGAAAAGCCCAGATGAAGGCCCAAGTCAAAGAAAACATACAAGTCAGTCAAAGAAAGGAAGTCAGTCAAAAGTGGCTAGGTCAAAGGTGGGTCCAGAGAGAAAAAGTCAAAAATATGGAGGTAGACAAACCCAAGAAAAACCAAATAAATGTCCATGGGTTTTGTATGTTGCAAGACTTAACGATGAGCCAACATAGGTGGTTAAAACATACAATCCACAACATAGGTGCCTTTAACGTAGATCTGTGAAGGCATTCACTTCAAATTGGCTTTTTAAGGAGATCCAGATGGAGGTACAGTCAAACCCTAACATACCCATCAAGGCTATACAAGAATAACTACAAAGAAAGTATGACATGAGAGTATCTAAGATGAAGGCATTTAGGGCAAGACACAAGCTTCACAGCAGGTAATGGGTGACTACAGTAAACAATACAATATGTTAAGGGATTATCTTCTATAATTGCAAAGAACAAACCCTAACACAACTGTTAATGTTGATGTTGAACAAGAGCCAAACTCAGCTTTAGAGACGAGGGTGTTCAGAAGAGTGTACATTTGTTTGGGTCCACTAAAAGAAGGTTTTAAAGCTTGTAGAAGGGAGATAATTGGTGTCACACCCAGCCAAGGCGGAAACATAAGGTGTCACATATATAGTGCATAGCTCATTGCATAAAAAAATACTAAGGCAACATAAATTTATAAGATTTCATAAATTTATCAACACTTGTTTAAAAGAAACAAACAACCAAAACATAACAAGTGAAATAATATTTTTTATTCTAGATCCTTAAGCATTCCTAAGTGAAGATCCAAGTTTCTAGTTATCATCACCTGAAACATGTAAAGTAAACTGGTCAACAACATTGTTGGTGAGAAACATAAGTTTATAAAAATATAAAAGCATATTGGCATAAAAGGTTACAAATTCATACAAGTTCATTATATGTGTAAAAATATTAACACTAGATCAATGCAATCAAACCTAATTTGTCATTTTGTTATATTGCATCCACAATCCTCAAAAATTGTGTCATTGTTATCATTGTATTGACAATCCTTAAAGATTGTGTTGTTGTCATCATTGTGTTCACAATCCTTAAGATTGTGCTATGTTATATGTTATATCGGTTTCTCACATATGGCCCATATCAGTACTTTCTTAGGCTTGAACCCAAGTTAATGATTGTAAAACTATCATATAATATTCAAAAACTTAGCACATAGTTTGATATTACTTGTTTAAGAATTTGTTTTTTGAAAATGTTTATGTGATATGGCCAACATATACATGTTCCATCCCCAAAAGTTTAAAGTTAAAAAGTGGGCTATGAATCTCACTTTGTGATTTTGATAAGTTTCTTGAGTTTTTGGTGTGTGTTAGACGATTAAGGACGAAAACCTAAGGTGATAGAAAATAGTAGTTTAGGTCATATTAAGATATGATGTTGTTAGTTGATCAAGATGATCAAAGCATGAGAGAAGAAATGTTAGTTTTTAAATAAACTTAGATTTGACAGCAATATGTGTTAAAACTTTAGAAATATGTTAAAAATAGTAAATATTTATGAAAAATTATAAAAATTTCCTGTAAACTCAATTAATATGTTTTTCACTTAGGAATGTTTTCAATTTGGGACCTAAAAATAGGTTAAAATCAAAAATCTTTACAGGTTGTCTAACAATCAGAATTTTCAACAATATGTGATGAACTTTATATGCATTTTAAAAATAGTAACCGGCATTCAAAAATTTTGAAATTTTACAAAATGATAAATTAAAGTTTTCCACAAAACTTTCAATTATAAAAGTTTTCCATTTGGATCCCAGAATCGCATCTAAACAATCATCCAAATTAGAATGTCTAGAATTGCACATCTGATTTGTTTAGGCTGTTTGAGTGATCAAACAAAATGGTTTCAAAGCATTTAGTACACCGTTGGAAAGGTAATTCAACGAACTATGTCGTGGAACTAGAATTTACATTATTTGATTATGTTATGAAAGAGTTATGCTTCACTACAGTTCATCTCAGTTTGCTATCCAAAATAGAAACATTCACATAAGTGATGTTTTGGTGTGTTTTAGATATATTGAAAATATAAGTCATGTGTGGTAGAGTGATTACTACATATTTCATTATGTATAATCATGATTAAACATGGTTTTTAAAAACTTTAGTGCTTTTAAAACAAAACAAAATGTAAGAACATTAAGGGTGATCATAGTTTATAAACTTGATCATCTCACTTGTGTTCTTTGTCTCATCCACCAATACACTAATGTATGGATTTCATAGAGTCATAAACATGAGTGAATTATAATGATCAAATGATCATATGAACAAGGTACATAAAAAAATAAGATTAAAGCATAAAACTTAAAACCTACCTTCTAAAAACCTCAAATGGTTTTTAAATCTTAAAATCTCTTAAGATGTTTGAGGAGGATGATTATAGAGAGAGAGAAAGAGTATTTTTTCCCTTGAAAGGTGTAGAGAAAAGATGAAAGAAATAAGGGAGGGGAATCCTTTTATTTATAGTGAGATTTGAAAGCCTTAAACATGATAAATAGAGATGAGGGGGAATTTTTAAAATGGTTTGGGGGAAATTTGTGACAACTTTTTAAATATGCCACACACATATTTTTAATGTGTTACAAAATGAAAATAGGATAGGATATTTCTGTGTGATCAGTAAATTAATATAGGGTTAATATAAATACTTTTAGGGCATGAAATAATTAATTAAGCTTCATATAAAAATAAACAAGTCATATGATATAATAAGCACATAATGTATAAAGTATAACTTGAAATAAAAGCATGTGACAACTTTCACATGTGAACTTTCATATTGCTTCGGGTTATGATAATGTTATATATAAAATAGAAGTTATAGGAAATCTTATTGATATAAACAAGAATTATAAGTGCAAAAGTCATGGATGTTAAAGTATCCTCCAGTTAAATAAATTTCGTCCTCGAAATTTAACTAGTAGAGGCTACAGATTTAGAAAAGTGGTGTGGGTACTCTAGTTTCATTTGGTCATCACGTTTCCAAGTGAACTCAGAGCCATGATTAGAGTCCCAACGGACTTTCACAATTGGAATACGACTATGCTTGAGTTTCTTGACATCATGGTCCATAATTTCAATAGGTTGTTCCATAAAATGAAACTTGTCGCCAGTAAGAACCTTATCCAAAGGAATGTGAAGGGTGTCATCGACAAGAAATCACTTGAGGTTAGACACGTGAAATCTGGTATGCACATTATTGAGCTCGGCTACCTTAGGCTTGATTGGAGATACAAAATAACTAAGCAAACATGTTTTACCATGTTCAATGTACACTGAATACACTTAGTACCTTGTAAGTGTGTTAACATACCAATAACATCACTGTCATTTCCTAAAGCCCTCAACCAATACCTAAGTTATTACCAGGCACTAGATAGTGATAATAGTACACTGCTTTTCTTTTATAACCTAACTCCTCCAAAATTGCATTTAGCTGATGCACACTAAACTTATTCTTATTCAACAAATCAACATAACTTACCTCACCCCTTTGATAAACCCTATGGTGATCCACAATACCAAATTCTCCCCCATGGTGAATATTTATAGAAAAGTATTCTTGATTATGACCTAAATCAAAAACACAATTATATAAAAAACATCAACATATGTTCATAACCTCGTAATAGAAAGTTGCGTTTTTTCAAGATTTTAATGTGATCAAACCACAAACCGTATATAACTTTATAGTCAAAATCTTCAAATTCCTTCCTCAATACGCTCTTCAAAGCTGATTTGGGTGAAAAACCCTAGTTGTTGGGAGGATGAATTGAAGTGTGAAGAAGTTGAATAAACTGAGAATCGGGAGTCTGATTATCATCTAATAGGCGTCAAAAGGTGAAATGACAATAATACCCTCACGTTTTTTGCACGTGAGGATGTTCTCAGTTAAAATCTAATGATCGTTAGTACTGATACCTAAAGGTGTTACGAAAAAAATAAACACAAATCCCAAACTGTTATAAAAAATCATTAGTACCCAAATCTGTTACTTTAGATAAATCACAAGGACCATTTACGTAATTAACTCAAAATATATTTCAATACTACAAGTAAATAAACATGGAATCCGTACTTTACAAACAGATAATAATAACCCATAATGTGTTCTAGATTCGAGTCAAACGCCATGACACCTGCATATCGCCATGTTTACATTCAATTATAATTTCATAATTTACTTATGATTGGATTCATTATCATATTTATTGGTCTCAGATCATTAGTTTATATTTTCAGAAATGAAACGCTTATGTGATATTATTATCATACTAAGTATTTTTTTTTTAAAGTTAAATTTCATTCAAAAGCGCACCAGACGGTCCTCAAAGCGAGGACCCCCGGCCAACAAGCGGATTACATCGAAGTCAATGGGTTGTTAAACCAAGCATTCCAATCTAAATCTTTGAATCTAGACCTATTACGAATCCAAAAAAAATGAAATCAATTTGACATGCTCTACAACTTCTATGGCTCTCCGCTTCGTATCTTTGAAAATTCTATTATTCCTTTAGGTCCATAACGCCCATAAAGAAGTAATCACAATACCCCGCAAAAGGTATTTAGCATCCGTCGTATGAGCTTGGGAATCAGCCAGGTTCATCAAATCAGTAACTTCAAAAGCATAAATAGGCGGAAGGCTACACCACGAGCCAACCCGGGACCATAACTCGGCTGCAAAAACACACCCGGTGAACAAATGGACAGAAGATTCTGCAGCGGATCTGCAGAACACGCACTGGTCAGTCTGCAGATTGACACCTCGAATCAGCAACGCTTCTTTTGTTGGAAGACGATTAATAGCAGCTCTCCACGCCATGATTTTACATTTCAACGGCGCCCACCCTTTCCACTTCATACACCAATTTTGCGGCTGCAAGTTGACTGTTTGCATTAGAATCTTCACTTTCTTCACAGAAAAAACGCCATCAGAAGCTGCTGTCCACTTCCACTTGTCATTCCCACCTGTCCAAACATAATCATAGATGTCCGAAAGCAAAGAAACGAACTCTGAAACCTGTTCAGCGTCAGAGGGGGCTGCGCGCTAGGCCCAAGACAAAATTTTAACGCCATCTACAATTTGAATCCTGTCTGCCACGGTCGCCCATTTGTGTCTCTCAATCCTGAAAAGATTTGGGTAAACAAAACGACGTGGAATGTTATGCAACCATGAATCTGCCCAAAAATTAATCGATGATCCATTCCCCACTGTAGCAGCGAAGTAACTATTTAGCGAAACATCATTCCCGACTCTTTTTTCTCCAGCTTTTACAATCTGTTTCCAGCATCCATGTGTCGAAGGAGAACATGGCAGTAAGGACCATGTTCTACTCGAACCATGGCAGCCCAAAACGACCCGTTTCCATAGGCTACAAGTATTTTAATACTACTTTACATGAGGATATGTTTTAATAAAATATATAAAACTAGTTTAGAAAATTCATTGTATAACAAATGTTGAACAAAAATATTAAATTTATAGTTACTAATTAATATTAGAAAATATTAAAAAAATATAAGATAAGATTTTATTAAATTGTATATAACTAACTACTTTTTTAAATAACAACAATAACAACATATTCTTACTTTCATCTTTAATAAACCTTTGTTGTAAAAAAATTATTTTTAAACATTTTATTTTTCTAAAAATTTATTTCAAATTTTTTAAATAAAAAACATGATTTTTATTTATTAAAATTTTGTTTAATAATTTAAAAATGATATATAACAATATTAGCATTTAATATTATCAATTGACTTTCTATTGTAATAACATTTTTGGTAAAATAATTATGAGAAGATAATATATGATAAAATAATTATAACAACATGACATGTGGCAAAAAATTAGGATGATACTATATATATCCTCTAACTATTTTTACTTGCTATACCCTTCCCTAAATTGTAAAATTTCATGTTTTCTTATTAACTATATCACCCCATAATATGTTAAGCTAGAAATTTAAATATGGTAAACTATAATATTAAATTTTTATTTATTTATTATTACTTTTAGTCTTTATATTTTTTTTGAATTTATTTTTCATTTGTAGTGGTTACGAATGTTCAAAAAAAGCCAAAAAAAGAAAGAAAAAAATGAAAACCGCATTGTATCCGGCATAATTCGAACCAAATCGTAATATGGTTTTTACTTTGGTTAATGATTACACTAAATCTTGCTTATTCGGTTCAGTTATCCGTATAAACCGAATAATAACTAATTTAACAAGTTTAATCGGATAACGAAACCGAATAAATCGGTTTAAATGATTTAATTGGTTTAATTAAATTCATTTAGGTCTATTTTAAATTCTAAAAGATAATTTTAACTTCAAAAGTTATTATATTAAATTTTCATATAATTTTTATTTTTAAATATATTTTTATAACGTTATACAAATAGTTGTTTTTGAAACTTATTAAAAAATGAAACTGTTTTGTAAAACTAAATTATTATTTTTTTGGGTAAAACATTGCAAGTTTGAAATTATTTTTTATGGGGATGAATATGACAAATAATAAAAGGACGTGTATATAACCTAGCTCAAAATTTATTTTGCTTTATTAGAGTAGATAACTCATTTTAATACTTTACATAATTATTTATAAGTAAATGAATTATTTTGTTAATATCATTAAGGTTCATTTATATAATTATTGAAAAATAAAATGTAAGGTTTTAAATGCAAAATCCATTTTGTCAAACTCGGATCTTATTCATTGATAATACGTATCTTAAAGTTACTTTAAATTTATAAAACTGGATTTGTAGGTGATAAACTTAATCTACGAGAACTCCGGCGTTACAGAACTAACATTAGGTATGATTTCTCTAAATGAGTTATGATATAATTATTTGTGAAACCTAAACAACGACGTTGTAATCATGAATAGTTTTATATCCATTCGTTGGCTCGGTACCACAACATCATAATAACATCATGTTATGGAAGTTGATTGTAAACAAACACCTTTCAGTGTAACACCAACTTATAAGTATGTAACAAATTAAACGGTAAATGTCAGCCTACAATATGAACTTTTGAATAATAATGAATTGTTTTTATAAACTAGGATGTTATTCTAAGCTTTTTAATTACTTTTGTCCAATGAGATATTTTAATGATTACATGTGGGAGATTATTTTAAAAGTTTAAGTACTCATGTAAAATGTGTATGATTGTTATAAGGGAATGAGTTGTTAGCTTATCTAAATTATTAAATAATATATTCCTATTAGTTCATAGATTTAATTTAGAAAAATGTTCAAATACAAAGTGTGTTTTTGCTACAAAGTGTAAAAAGACACAATGAATCAAAAAAAGTTACAAAAAAAATTATATTTTACAATCTAAATTGAATTTCAAAAAAGTAATGTGACAACCCGAAATTTTCTGCGATTTAATATGAAAATTTTATGTGAAATTATGATTTATGATTTATTTTTATGATTTAATTTATGATTATTTTTATTATTAAACAATAAATAATAAAAATATAAATAGTAATAATAAATATGATAAAAATAATAATGATATTATTATTTCAAATAATAATAATGATAATAATAATAATAATGATATTATTATCAAAAATAATAATAATTATAATAATAATAATCATGATATTATTATTGCAAATAATAATAATAATAATAATTATAATAATATTATTATCAAAAATAATAACAA
>BJCN01162856.1:0-10916 GCA_018326445.1 Flaveria brownii
TCATGATTAGGTAAGAAGTTTGGTTCGGTTCGGTATGATATGGGTTAAAATACAAAGGCAAGTTTCAGTCAGCAGAGTCAGTTAGATACATAATCAAACACCCAAGTTTCAGTCAGATGTATGACTCAGTCAGCTCATACTGGTTCAACACAATCAAACAACCCCTAAGTTGATATTGGATTTGGAAAACATAGATATAGAGCTTGATGAGGAGGATCAGGCATTATCTTCTTGGCCTCATTACCACAACATTATGAACACTTTGTGGATACCCTGCTTTATGGAAGAGATTCATTATTGATGGAAGAGGTATTGGCTGCTCTTAACTCAAGAGAGTTAAAGAAGAGGTCTGACTTAAAAGAAGAAGGTCGAGAAGGACTCTATGTTAGGGATAAACAGGAAGTGAGAGACTCCAAAGGTCATAAGCAAAAGACTCAGGCAAGATCAAAGTGAAGATTCAGACGAAAATGCTTTGTATGTCAGTTAAAGAAACACTTGAAAAAGGACTGCCCTGAGTGGAAGAAAAGAAGATCCGAACAAGGTTTTGGAAATAGGTCAAAAGGAACATCCAACTATATCTAGTCAGAGGAGAACTCGAATGGATATAAGAGTGTTGATGTGCTCATGGCCATCAGTCCTGAGAGTTTTGAGGGTTGGGTGTTAGACTCAGGTTGTTCTTTCCATATGACTCCAATCAAAGAAGTTTTCTCTGAACTAAAGGCTTCCAAGTTTGGATCGGTGAAATTTGGTGACGATAGAGGGTGTGACATCCAAGGCATTGGCACGGTAAATTTCAGATTACACAATGGCATATATTTCAAGTTATAAGATGTAAGGTATGTACCAGATTTAAAAAGAAGTCTCTTGTCTATGGGTACATTTGAGAAATATGGGTATGCAGTTAGCCTTAAAAATGAAAAAGCCAAGGTCATTAAGGGGTCAATGGTTATGTTCTCTGGAACTATGAAAGAGAATAACCTATATACATTAAATAGAGATGTTGTGTTGCACAACACTTCTTAGTAGCCACTGGGAATGAGCCAGCCATCTTGTGGCATAAGAGACTAAGACACATTAGTCAGCAGGGGGTTAATAGAATTGAGAAAGCAAGGGGTATTTCCTGGGGTCATAACTTGCAACATTGGTTTTTATGAACACTGTATACTAGGCAAGTATCATAGCATCAAATTCAACCGAGGTATACACACTACTAAAGGGTTACTTGACTATGTGTATTTGGATTTGTGGGGTCCTGCTAAGCACATGTCACTAGGGGGAACCTATAATTTTCTATCCATTATTGATGACTACTCTAAAAGGATGTGGGTGTATCCATTAATGAAAAAGTATAAAGCATTTGGTAAGTTTAAAGAATGGAAAACACTAGTAGAGACTCAATTGGATAGGAGGGTGAAAAAAATTAAGAACAGATAATAGGCTAGAGTTTTGTGGAGAAGAATTCATACAATACTGCAAAACTTATGGGATTGCAAGGCATTTTTCTGTTCCTAGCACTCCACAACAAAATGGTTTAGTTGAGAGAATGAACAATACTCTATAGCATAAAGTAAGATGCATGTTAGCCAGTCCTGGTCTGCCTAAGTCCTTTTAGGCAAAAGCTGTCACTACAACAGCATACTTAGTGAATAGATCCCCAAGTACAGCCTTAGATAAACGAACCCCTATGGAACTTTGGTCTGGTGTAAGGTTGAACTATAATAACTTGATGGTATTTGGGTCATTGGCATTTTCTCATGTTATTCAGGGAAAGCTTGAACCTAGAGCTCATAAATGTGTATTTTTGGGGTTCTCTGAGGGAGTAAAAGGCTATAGACTATGGAGGATTGATAGTGCTAAGGTCATTGTAACTAGAGATGTTGTTTTCAATGAAGATATGATGTATAAGGAGGTTATAGGGAGTTCCTTAGATTCAAGTGGCCAAAGGTCAGGGGAAGTGAATATTGAGGTGGAGATACAACCTCAAACTAATAGCTCATGTGAAGATACTAATGTGGATGAGCTGCCTAAAGTCCTTGAGCGCAGTAATGCTAAAGATAGGCCAAGAAGGCAAGTTAAACCACCTTTAAGGTTTAGAGAAGGTGATGACATTGCAGTTGTGGCCTTTCTTTCTGCAGAGTATGATGCAGTCCAGAAACCAGACACTTCTGAAGATGCAATGGCTTCAAGTGAAAGAGATAGCTGGTTATTAGCTATGAAAGATGAGATGGAATCTCTATACAGGAATAAAACCTAGGAGATAGTTGATAAGCCTCCTTATCAAAGGGTGGTAGCATGTAAATAGCTTTATAAGTTGAAAGAAGGAAGTACACCAGAAGAGAGGCCAAGGTATAAAGCAAGGTTGGTGGCTAAGGGGTTCACTCAAAATCCTAGGATGGACTACACTAAAATATTTTCACCTGTAGTCAAACACTCATCTATTAGAGTGATTTTGTCATTGTTGGTTGTGGAAGATCTAGAACCGGAGCAACTTAATGTAAAGACAACATTTTTACATGGGTACCTGGATAAATTGATCTATGTGGCTCAACCAAAGGGGTTTGAGGTGAAGGGGCATGAGAACAAGGTATGTTTATTAAATAAGTCATTATATGGACTGAAACAATCACCAAGACAATGGTACAAGCGATTTAATGATTTTGTAACTAGTCACGGGTTTAAAAGAAGTTGTTATGACAACTATGTTTACATCAAAGAGTATGGGTTGTAACAATATATGTACTTATTGTTGTATATGGATGACATGTTAGTAGCATGTAAAGATAAAAGGGAGATAGAGTCTACTAAGAAGCTCTTGATAAGTGAGTTTGATATTAAGCAACTTGGGGAAGCAAGGAAGATCATTGGTATGGAAATTACTAGGAACAGAGGTGTTAAACAGTTGAAAGTGTCTCAAAGTTCATATCTGTTAAAAGTATTGAAAAGTTTTGGAATGGAAAATAGTAAGTCAGTTGTTACTCCTTTGGCACAACACTTTAATTGTCAAGTGCTGATAGTCCACAGGCAGATCAGGAGCAAGCCTATATGTCACATGTTCCTTATGCTAGTGATGTAGGAAGTCTGATGTACCTTATGGTATGTAGTCGCCCTGATATAGGATATGCAGTGAGTCTTGTTAGCAGGTATTTGACAAATCCTAGGAAAGCTCACTGGTGTGTTGTCAAATGGATAATTAGATATCTAAATGGTACTAGGGAGTATGGTATGATTTATGGGATAATTTTTGATCCAATTCATAAGTTGATTGGGTATGTGGATTCTGACTATGCTAAAGATATTGATCGGGGTAGGTCAATTACAGGTTTTGCTTTCTTATTTTTAGGAAATTTATTCAGTTGGAAGGCATGGTTACAGTCGGTTGTAGCATTGTCAACTACAGAATCAGAGTATATTTCCTTAACTGAGGCAGTGAATGAGGTGTTATGGTTAAAGAGGTTTGTTCAAGAGTTAGGGTTGATCTCTAATGCAGTTGTTTACTGTGATAATCAAGGAGCTGTACAGTTAACCAAGAACAATGTCTTTCATGAAAGAACGAAACACATCAAAGTGAAGTATCATTTCATTAGAGAGGTGATAGAGTCAAAGGAAGCTGAAGTAACTCAGATTAATACTACTCTGAATGCAGCGGACATGTTTACTAAGGTGCTATCTGGGTCTAAGTTTCAATTTTGTCTCAAGTGTCTAGGTATTGGATGATATATACCTGTGCTTGACTTCAAGGTGGAGATTGTTGGTTAATTAGTGTGAAGTAAATCACGATTACTAATGAGTGTTCTGTATTTTCTATATTGTAGTTTTATCAAGGGGTGTTTGTGTCATTCCTGATAGTTGAAGGGTATTAGTTGTTTAGTGATGACTAAGTTTAGTGGTGACTGCGTTTATGAATTCGTCAATCTTGGTTAACGAACTGATGAGGTATATAGGAGGTGAGTTAGTTTCAATAGAGTTTTTTCGGTTCTTGTACTCAATCGGTGTATCTCAATTTCTTGAGTTAAATCAATTGATGAATGAATATTGAATGTTCTTGTGAGTTCTAATCTTGAAGTTGCGATTCTTTGTTGTTCAATTTCGTAACACTCACAAAGTTATTTTTAAGATCATGACAATTTTCCCTTCTTGTTTAAGCCAAATTGCAAACAACATTGGTGTTTAATTAATAATAGAATATAACACAAAATGAAGACACAATACCACTAAAGCGAGCTCTAGCCCAAGTTTTAGGTGAAATATGTTTTAGCCATAGCCATTCAAATAGATTTGAATGTTGCTTTCTTATTTCCTCTATTTCCTTCTTAAACTATTGAATATTGGTAACACTTAACATCTTTCCAAAGCATGTTTTTGAATACTTCTCTTCTTCACTTTTCTTCATGTTCTTATGTATGTGTCTCAAGTAGTATCCAGATTGATGTCTTTTGAACATCCTTATCTGTCACCATAGATTGATGTTCTTCTAGCAGATGTAATTTGATATGTTATTACACAACAGTGAAAACGGTCAGGATTTGTTAGAGTCCACAAGGTACGAATCGATGTTCTATTTCCACAAGCCAAGATTACATTATGCGCACTTAAGTTTAGGGTTCATACTGGACAACTACATGAAGATCGATAGTCTTTTTTAGTCTTAGGTTATTGATGGAAAAATGAGGAATCAGATGTGTTGTACTAAACGAACAAAAAGGCGCCTCACGTGAGGGGTATGTGGGTATGAGTTAACAAAAAAGTTACCGACCATTACGTTTAGGGATGAAATGTGTTAACAAAAACTATAGTTGGTGATCTAACGCGTTATTGGTTTAAAATTTAGATGAAACCTTGTATTTTAACTAAATCTTAAGGATTAAATTGCATTTAAATAACTCGATTACCTTTCTATTTAATATTGATTACCTTTATGTCAGACAACCTACCTCCTTTTCTTTTCTTTCCTATCTTTATATATTTATTTATTCTTAAATTTTAAATTCATGTGCATCCATAGATGCATATCTTACGAACTTAAATATTAAACTTCCATCAAACTACCTAATTTTGATATACATTAAAAGTGTGCATATAATTTAGGTTAAATAGTTCAATACGTTGTTTTCATTTAATAATCATATACTTCTTTCTTTTACTGATGATTTTTATTAAGTTTAATAGCTTTTTTTATTTAGTCTTTGTGTTTATTTTCTTATTTTTCATAATAGCTTTTAATTTATAACTTCGTTTTACTATTGTGTTTTTCTTTTTCTTTTTTTTTTGTTATAGTAGCTTTTATTTTAGATTTTCTATTATTATTGTGTTTTTCTGAATATTTTTTTATGTTAATTTATTCTATCACTTTTTAACTTTCTATAAGCAATCTTGTTTTCAACCTTTAACTCTCATTAAAAAAATAATATTAAATACATATATATAGCTACCATTGATGTAAACACATTTCATTTACCTTTTGATTACACATGCTAAATTTTTGTGATTAAATGTTGACTTTTTTTTTTTTACCATCGATGTAAAACAAGCTTTGACATCTTTCTAGATACGTAGGTTTTGATTACACGGGAACGGGAAAGGAAGCGGTACTTATTATAAAGAATCATGAACCTCTTCATTGAAAAGAAAAGCATAAATATCCAAAATACCATCTACATCTATACAAATACTAAAATAAAAAAAGAGTGTTGCTAAATGTATCCGTTCTCACACACATGGCTAGCGTCTTTCAAGTGAAAAGATGTAAATTCCTATCCCAAGGGGGGTACATTCAGTGGTATGTCCAGCCACACTCGAGAAAAAAAAAAACATCCAAATGGTGGTGTATTAGTAATCATTTGGTTATCATATATGTTTGAATCTTACTGTCATTGATATTCGATTATAACCTCTTTTTTGCTATTTTTCCACCGCAAGGTGCAATTTACCATTTTACTTGATCTCATTAGTTAACATTTATTAACATGTCTCGTGAGCATGTCGTCATTCAGTTCCATTTATCAATTCAAAAAAAAGCCTACAATAAAAAGTACAAACCATATGAACATTTGAAATGCTACATTAAGACAATTCAAATATGAAAACAGAATTACAAGTCAACCAAGTATTAATATCATGATACGAATACACAACAAACTTTGAATGTTTTGTTAAATCGTTTCATTTTGCATCGCTCATTATGCTTTAAAATAATTTACAATGTTGTAGGAAAGAAATTGATATAAGAAAAGTTAAATTAAGTATTAGTTATTTTTGACATTAATATAAAAGTGATCCCTTGAAAAGGGGTTTATGGGTTGTACTTTCAAAAAGTTGATTAGGCATGTGGACAGAGGAGACAAATGCTCAAGACAATTGGTAAAAAGGGATTTATGGATGTTAGCTTTTGTGACAAGAATTATTATAAAAGGTCATGCGGTCCGAACTTTGGTTCTTTTTGGGAAAAGCAACTGATCGTTCAGGTTTTTTATTTTTTATTTTTTATTTTTTTTTCATTTTTTTTATAGTTTAACCTATTTATTCTATATCATCTAATCTACATCATAACTAACTAACTCTTTACGGATTGAGTTTGAACCGTTGACCTTTAGTTTAGCTATCCATGTGAATAGATTTCTATCCTAATGTGTTTTTAGAGAAATTTTCAAATAAAAAGTCTCTTAAAACTAAAAAAGTTATGAAGAAATCTCAACAATCAATCTTTTTAATCAATGGATGAGATCAATTTCTAGTGAAAAGTTTGTTAAAGGACTATTATACAAATAACCACTTTTATTAACTTTTTGTAAGTTTTTTTATTTTTTTAAACGTTCATAACTTTTATGTACGATATCATTTTTTTATAAAAAATACACCATAAAAACGAGCGTTTTTTATCTTTAAAATGGGTACATTATTGTTATATAAAAAGATCATTATTTTTTATATTCTTAAGCTCATGTCTCGTCATTGTGTATTTAATGCAGCTCATTGTGTTTTTTTTTTGTTAGTTATTTTGTTTTGCTAAATACTATTGTATTTTTTTAAATGATAAATTTTAAAAAATATAATAATAAAATAACATTGTTGTGTCTCTCTAATATGTAAAACATAATAATAAAGTAATACCTAAATTTAATACATTAGAAACAATAACACAATGTCTCGTTGTGTATTTTTTATTATCATTGTGTTATATGCTGAACGCTATAAGTTTTGAAAAATATATTGTAAAATAAAATTATTGTGTACTTTTAATTATAAAATACAATAATGGATAACAAGTTTATATAACTACAAAGAACAGTGACAATAATAACACATTGTGTTATCTTTAACACTATGAGTTTTAAGTGAAAGTATATGATTGTGTATTTAAAATTGTAAAACGCAATATAGATAACAAGTTTATATAATCTGTAGAAACAATGATAAAAATAACATAAAATAATCTAAAATATAAAATACAATGATAAATACATATAACAAAATGATGTAAAATATATGACACAGTAAATGACATTTGACACAATTAACGTATAAGTGTTAAAATTTCCTATAATTCATCTATCAATCCATATTCTAAAACGTATTTGTTATTGTGTTAGTAAAACACTTCTTGTGGTTTTCAGGTTATGCTAAAAGTTATATGTTGAGGGGCTGTTTTTGTCAAGTTCAGTAGTTGAAGGACTGTTGTTGTACTGCCTTAAGATTCATGGATATATAAAGACTGTTGAGTGCAATTAGGGTTAACACATGATTATTTCATTCTTTCATAGTCGACATCATCTTCTTCCCAAACCCTAACTTAGGTTTGTTCATCTGTTGATTTTTGTTCTAGATGATTCACTTGTACTAGAACTTGTACGTAGAGTCTTTGTTATTGAGTTCGTGTCCAAATTATGTTCATCAGACAAACTATATGTTTTGGTTTAAGTCTAAATCTGTGATGACTGTTTTCTCACGGTTTTGTCTATGAAGTTCTCTATTTCAAATAATTAGATATAATGAGTTGATGCATTTGACACATTAAACAAAGTAACCTCATATTTAAAATAATAGATGGCACGTGTCAAACCCACAATTTTTTTTAGATTTTTTAGATTAAACATTGTTTTTAGTATATCCTATCCGTGTTTTTATCTTAATTATGAAAGTGTTACCATATAATTATTTTATTCAAGCATATCCGACATTAAAGTGATTTTTAAGAAAGGTTTCGAAACTTTTATAAGCACCCTACAATATCCACACGTAAATAATTACGCACACTATTTCCCAATGTATAAAACTTACGTACAACTATAAGCAATGTATATAAATATAGTTACGTACAATATTATGCTGTCTTTAGGAAAATTGTGTTTTGTATATGAATAATGTACACACAAGTTATGCGATGTACACACAAATTATGCGATGTACACAAATAGCTATGTATACTTATTTGCACATTTTATTGAAGTGTTTTTAATCCTATTTTGTATAAAAAAGTTATAGCATTACTATAACCAAAATAAAATAATAAAAATTCTTAATTATACTTGATATAACTTTTTAAAGAAATAATAAAATATATACATGTCAATGTAAATGGGTGAAAAAGTGAAATCAACCTTAGATTTTGTAGTTCACTTTGTTTTTGGTACAAACACACACACCGACACACATGAGGGTGTACACGGTGTTTGATATAGCTCCCGCTTTGTGTAAAGTCCGGAGAGGCTGAATTCTTACACGATTTGATGAACGCAATCTTATCCTACACACTTACACTCATTTATAAACTAAACAAATGGATGATATTTGTTCAATCTGGTGTCACAATTTAAACTGTTTTTTCCTAAGATTTATGTGTTTAAATAGGTTTTTATTTACTTCAGATTTATGAATGAGTTTAAATGAGTAAGACAAGTTTATATGCTTAGATCGTAGATTTAAAAATAAAATATTGATACATACCTTTTTGAAAAGGTAACAATAAAAGGTCCAATGCGATCAATAAGATTGGATAATAATCGACAAAAGAATTGCAACAACTCTACTTGACTGTTTACTAACATCCAATGAAAGGGTACGTAGGGCTACCAAAGGAATATATAGTATTTGAAACACGGGTGGTACTTTTGGTTTTTAATTAATTAATAATTGCATAAATAACAAAAATTACTTAAAAGTACAGTTTGATAATAATAAGTAGCAGGTTTAAAGCATCTCGTTGTGAGCTCGAAGCCTAATGAGAACATTAAAATAACTAATAAACTTAATAAAGAAAAAAATAAACGAATAAAACCATGTAAAACCGTCGCCTACCCAAATTTAACGTTTAAAATTTTGTATGTTAAATCTTTATTAAACTAATCATAACATAAAGTTTCAAAAAATAAACGAAACAAAAGGAAGGGAAAGTCGGTTGGGGGTGGGGGTGCAGTGGGCGTAAGGAATAAAAAATAAATAAATAAATAAAATAAAATAAAATAAACGTAAGTATTAGGGATATCATGGGAGGTTTGATTATTTGTGAAATTATGTTTCATTTTGATGTTTTCAACATACATGTAGCTCCTATGAGTTGGATTGTCACGCTAATGAAAAACATGACATAAAGATCAAGCCATCCTTTAAGCATATTTATCACACACTAGATTTTCTCGTTCTAATCACGTGACATGTGAATTCATACACTACTAAAAAATAGATGTTTTTGCTACGAACATTTACGACAAGATTGCGAGTACACTATATTTGTTACAAAATTACAACGGAATTCCGATAGAAGTTTTAATCCTAAAATTTCACACAACATTCCGACAAAGTAGTTGTATAAAAATGTGTTATCGCAACATTGTTGCAAACATTTAATGTTTTCCGACAAGCTATAAACAACATTGTAATATTTTCATTTGATATGTTAAATTTTGAATAACTTGAGACAGATTTGTGGTAATGATGTATTTTTTTTATATTTTTATCATAAATCTTACAAAATTTGCGATCCTTTTGCGACAAATATTTTTTTATGGATAAACAATACAAATATATATTGTTGTGGCAAATTTGTCACAATGCTTCCATATGTTGCGACTGATTTACGACAAAATCATATTTTATAATCTAATATTTCATTTATTTCAAATTAAGTAAGTTAAAAATATTTTGTTGTGGAAAAGTTGGCGTAAATGTTACATTATAAATTAAATTGCGACACTTTTGTGACAAATATAATTTTTATGTATTAAATAAAACAAAAATATATTGTTTATGGCTATGTTGTGACAAATTTACAACAAAATCATATTATGAAAAACTTGGCGTATACATTATAAATTAAAACTGCGACACTTTTTCGATAAAAATAAATTTTTTAAAGTTTGAATAACTTGCGACCGATTTGTGACAGAGATGTATTTTTAATACATTTGTTTATTTTATTTTTGCATGATTTTATTTTATTTTTTTAATAAATTTGTTTATTTTATTTTTGCATGATTGAATCCCTTATAAAGAAGTTCTGGGAGACTTTAGATCACGTTATGGGAGACATACCTAGAGAAGAAAAATTATGCATAGGATGTGATTTTAATGGGCATATCGGTAAGGATAACGATCACTTCCCGTGGGTGCATGGAGGCTTTGGGTATGGTCAGAGGAATGACGATGGAAGAGAGCTCCTTGACTTTACATTAGCGCATGACCTAAGCATCATAAATTTGTTTTTTAAGAAAAAGACTCACATCTAATCACGTTTACTAGCGGCGGGAGACACACACAGATAGACTATCTGCTGATGAGGGGGGAAGACCGTAACTCCTGGAAGGACTGTAAGGCAATCCCGGAAGAGACAGTAGTGGCTCAACACCATATGTTGGTGGCAGATCTACGCGTGAAAAAAAGCAATTGTCCAGCCAACTAAGAGAATTAGACCTACGATCAGATGG
>BJCN01162873.1:2498-12586 GCA_018326445.1 Flaveria brownii
CATGAAATTTACGTGTTTGGGTTTACTATAAACATGCTCAGGTCAGGTTTGGGTTGTCGGGTTTAGGTTCAACCCGACAAATTTGCGGGTTAATCCGTTTAACCCATTTATTTATTTATTTATTTATTTTATTTTTTATATATATTCTGTCATAATTTTTTTATATTTTATTTTTTAAAACTTAAAATAGAAAATGACATAAAATTAAATTTCTTTTGTGTTTTATTTTAATTTTTAAAACTTAAAATAGAAATCGCCAAAAGGTTTTCTAACTAATATATACTTATTTTATATTAATTGATTTTTAGTTGTAAAATAGTACTTTTAAAGTATAAATATGTGAAAACAAATATAAAAATTTATAAATTCGAGTCAATCAGGTCCTGTTCGTGTCAACCATCAAATTTACATGTCGTGTTTGGGTTGACACTTCAGACATAATTTTCGGGTTCAGTTTGTGTCCGGGTTCGTCTAAAATTTTCGGGTTATGTCGGGTAGAACCTGACAACATGAGAATACGATCCGTTTAGCGCCCGTAGACTTTTAATCCTCCAAAAGCCCAAACAAAAGTGGTAAAATTGCAAAATTTCCTAAGATGGGGATAACATTTGCAAGAATATAACAACGAGGGTAGTTTCTGTCAAACACACCTTTTAACCGGGATCTTTCCCTTATATACACACATTCTCGTAACAAAGGATCACCGGTGACAAATTTACCAGCGAACTACAGAACTCAAAAGCACAAGATTCGCGGCGGAAGCAGACGTACGGCGACGCCGGAGCGGCCGACGGCGGTACAGCTGGTGGAGACGGTGGTGGTAATCTCCGATCGGCGGCGGCGTGAGTGATAGCGTAACGATAAAGAGGAGAGATACATGATTCGTTTATCTAATTTCGAGCCCTAATTGTATTCGAATCGGTATGTGTTCAGTGAAGTGTTGAGGCTATTGATAATCGGTGGAAGGAGGTGGTTGGTGATAGTAGAGGTGTAGAATGGCGGAGTTAGGGCAAGAGTCGGTAGAATTTTCGACTTTGGTTAGTCGTGCTGCGGAGGAATCGTACCTTTCGTTGAAGGAATTAGTGGAGAAATCGAAGTCTTCTGAAATGTCGGATTCGGAGAAGAAGATTGGGATACTTAAGTATCTTGTGAAGACTCAGCAGCGTATGCTTCGGCTCAATGTTCTTGCGCAGTGGTGCCAACAGGTTTGAATCTTATATCATTGTCTGTGATAGTGACAATTATGCTATATATATTGGTGTAGATGAGAAGATAGATTGTTTGTTTTGCTATACGATATGAAAAGTTAGTTTTGATTGTGGCACTGAACAAATTTGCCCTAGTTGGAGAGGAAATTATTAGAGTGCTTTTTAGCTATCAATTTGTTTCAAATTGGTATTGGAAACCGATATACTTCTGTTTTTGAGGTAACAGACGAGGTTTTGAAACTGTGCTTGATGATGTGATTAAGTATGTGATGTAATCCCTGTGGATGCTATATGAAGTTCTGATGGTTTTTGATTATGCATTCTGAAACATAGAAGAGTTTGGAATAGTGGCAATGATCAACGATAAGATTTAAGTGTTGGTAACATTGACATTTTCCTATGCCTGCCATTAGTTTTAGGTGTTAGGTTTAGATAATTTCTAGATTGCCTTTAGTATAGATGTATCTTTAGTGGTAGTGGCGCACTGGTGCCTATAGTCTTAGACGTGTGCTACTTTAGTCTTAGGGATGTTTATCACTTACCTTTGTTTGCCTTTACTAAAAAAATTAACTGTGATATTTTTTTATGGTAATATGGTATTTTGCTATGTTATGGTATTGTTTATTCATGCATATATACGTAGTATGAAAAAAAAGGGTTTTACTAAGCTAAGGGTCTCTCTGGTTGTAACCTCTCTATCCCATTGGATAGGGGTAAGGCTTGCCCTCATCTCACCCTCCCTAGACCCTACTCGTCAAGTAAGTTTTCATTGGGTAGGTTTGTTTGTTTGTTTATTTGTTTAACATTGATATTTTCTACATGTTATGGTATAGAGTGAGACAGAATGATATAGTATGTTTGAACATTTAATGAGTATCACCTTTCTTTCTGGGTGGGTGAATGTCAAAGTTGAATGGTGGAAACAGGTCAGCTAATTTGAAATAACTACTAGTTGAATCGTTACTTGGAATGCTTAATTCATCATTTCTGGTTACCAACCAAAAGCCTCAAATGTGTTTCTTAAAATTGATTCACCTATCATATATGACCGTTGAAAACATTTATCTCATATAGTTCTCTTAGTGGTTTTAAAGATCACAATAAGTCTCTATCATGTAAAATGTTCATTACTAGCACCATTGGAACTTATACTATACATGCATGCATGTGCATATTGCATAGTTATACTAATGTAGTTTTTCCCACATTGATTATCCTGTTTTAACATAAAGTACCCAAAAACTTATTGTGTAAATCTAAAATTGTGTTTACCTTTTGATAAAAGTCTAATTTGTTTAAGTAATAATGTATGAAGGGGGACTGTTACCATATCATGTTACACTAACCACATACGTGTTTTTAATTAAATATACTGCCTTCTGGTATTCAGGTACCACTTATACAATATTGTCAGCAACTGGCATCAACCTTATCAAGTCATGAAACATGTTTCACTCAAGCTGCAGATTCGATGTTTTTCATGCATGAGGGACTACAACAGGCTCGTGCTCCAATTTATGATGTTCCATCTGCCATTGAGGTTCTTCTTACTGGCACTTACCAACGTTTGCCAAAGTGCACAGAGGATGTAGGTATTCAAAGCGCATTAACCGAAAGACAACAAAAACCTGTGCTTAAGAAACTTGATACTATTGTGAGGTCGAAATTACTTGAAACCACACTTCCCAAAGAATTCTCTGAGGTCAAAATCTGTGATGGTACAGTAAATCTTTGTGTTCCAGGAGAGTTCAAGGTATTACTAACTCTCGGCTACCGTGGACACTTGTCAATGTGGAGAGTATTGCATTTGGATGTACTAGTTGGTGAAAAAAGTGGTCCAGTGAAGCTTGAAGAAACAAGGCGGTTTGTTCTTGGAGATGATTTAGAGCGCAGAATGGCTGCTTCTGAAAATCCTTTTGCAATTATATATTCTATTTTACATGAATTTTGTGTAGCTCTTATCATGGACACTGTCATAAGACAAGTTAGAGAACTTAGGGTCGGTAGATGGAAAGATGCAATTCGGTTTGAGCTTATATCTGATGGTAATTCAGGTCCAAGTCAAAGTAGTGCTTCTGGTTCTATGCAAATGGGTCAAGATGGAGAGACTGATTCTGGGGGTTTACGGACACCTGGTTTAAAGATTCTTTATTGGTTGGATTTTGATAAAAACATTGGAACATCAGACTCAGTATCATGTCCTTTTATCAAGATTGAACCAGGGCCAGATCTGCAAATCAAGTGTATCCACGGTTCATTTGTGATTGATCCTGTAACTAACAGGGAGGCAGAATTTTTCATAGACCAAAGCTGTATCGATGTTGAGAAATTGCTACTAAGAGCTATATGTTGTAATAAATATACACGCCTGCTTGAAATTTATAAAGAATTGGGGCAAAACAGTCATATCTGTAGAGCCAGCAGTGATGTTATTCTTCACTGTCCTATCGATCAAACCGGTGCTGGTTACAGTAAGGTCAGTATTGCAGTTTGATTATAAGAACTGTCATTTGTATAGTGTAAACACTTTCATGGCTTATACGTTATACAGTTGGTTCCGCTCATTTCATTGGTGGCTTATATTGATTTGCTTGATTTCTCTCTGCAGGATGACATTTTGGATTCTGAAGGGCAGGAAGTATTACGTATGCGTGCCTATGGCTCATCATTTTTTACACTTGGAATAAACATAAGGTCTTACTTCAACTCATGGATATATATACATATACAAACAAATATATACAAATATGGTGTTATATTATATTATTATTTACATCTGTACTGAGTGCTCATTGAATTTTAAATATGATTGATGTTACTGGTTATTAGAAACATGTTTACTGATGGCATTGTTCAGTTTAGTAAGTCCACTTGGTTGAAGTTCCAATAAACTGTGCCACTTAAGCAGTGATTCTTTTGGCAGTTCTTTTGTGTTTATAAAAAAAGTGTTATTTCACAAGGCACAGTAGCATTCTTTGTGAGTTGATTTACCTATTAAAAAAGGTATAATTCTACATGATATCTGGAAAGAACAAACTTGTGATAACCTTTTAAACTTTTTTGCTTTATTGAAGGACGGGGCGGTTTCTCCTTCATTCATCAAAAAGTACAATCGCATCTTCAGCATTAAGAGAATGCGAGGACGCACTAAACCAGGGAACTATGACCGCAGCTGAAGCATTTATAAGCTTAAGAAGCAAGAGTTTATTGCATTTATTTGCTTGTATAGGGAGGTTTTTAGGCCTTCAGGTAATAACATTTGTTCTATGAACACTCTTGAAATACATGAAGATTGAATGAATTATCATAAAGGTTTCATCATATATCACATATTCTTACAGGTGTATGAACACAGCTTTTCTCCAGTGAAGGTGCCAAAACATGCCTTAAATGGTTCCAATATGCTTCTAATGGGATTTCCTGACTGTGGGAGCTCTTACTTTCTGCTCATGCAACTTGAAGACAACTTTACACCTCTTTTTAAGTTGCTAGAAACCCAGCCAGATCCATCAGGAAAAGCCGAATCATCTGTTACCCGCATTAAAGTTGTTGATACAAATCAAATGCACCTGCTTGATAGCGAACTAAATTTGAGTCTTCTTGATTATAATGCCCTAACATCCTCTTCAAATGGTTCGGGCCTTAATCAGGCTTCTAATCATGGTCTTCTTTCTGATTTGACTGTCGAAGGTTCCGGTCTATCTGGTTTTTCTTCACTAGTGGACGAAATCTTTGAGCAAGAAAGACAAGCCTCTGTACCTGCATATTCTGCCCAGAGTTACAATCACAGTTCGGGTTCAATAAGCTCTCATATTGATAATTCAGTGAATCTTACAAGTGCAGGTTCAAACTGGAATGGTTCATTGTATCCTGCTAGTAACAATTACAAGGGTAGGGTACCATCTGCTTCCACCAGTTCAATCACTTCTAGAAACACAACCATGAAGAAACTGTCAGCTTCAAAATCTGATCAAGATCTGGCTTCTAGATCTCCACATTCTGCTGAAGTCGGTTCTTATATCACTGGTGGCATTCGAGTTTCTGCATCAAGTGCAAGAGGGAATTCTTTTAGAAATTCTGTTTCAACTCCAGGTGTGTCACGCTTTTGGATCTACCATATTATATTTTCACTTTACAACAAAGAAGGCAATGTCAACCCATTTACTTATGAATGGGTTGATTTGGGTTATTTATCATTCACCTATCAGATGGGTGAAATTAAAAAGATTAGCTTAAAAGTAAATTAATCAAAAGTTGGCCATAATGTATTTTTTAATGCATAAAATCTTCTAAAATCTAAAGCAAATCTTTTTGAAGATTTAGATTGTTATTGAAATAATATGACTTTTGTTTAGATCGTTTTGCATAAGATACTGATATCTTTCTCATTTGTTTCATTTTAGTTATAGCACCCTTTTCTACGGGTGCATATGAGTCATTAAAAGACGACTTTGATGTCTCATTTGGGTTTTGTATGCTAAAAAACCGGCTATCAAAAATCGATAATTTAATATATTAATATTATTTTGTCCAAAATTGTTACATTCATGTATAATGTTACGCTTTATGTCAAAATGTTTAATTTATTGATTGCAAAAAGTACGTTGATATTTTGTGCAAAACCCCATATTTTGTTACAGATCTAGCTTGTTGGTTATAGCTAGAAATGGCAAAATGTTGGTTAAAACTTTAGAATGTTAGTGGTGAATTATGTCTTGTAGCTTAAACTGGTTGCTCCTTTATTTTTCAGCTTCAACATCAGATTCTCCCATGACTCAAGTACCCAGAGAAAATGGATCAAGAAAACGCACGTTGTCGGACATGTTAGACTTACTTCCGTCGCTCAAATCCTCAGATATCCTTGAACAATCTTCTAAAAGAAGAAAACTCACAAACACAACTCCTACACAAAATCAGTCGAGCAATGTTAGTAGTATTGAAAAATATAGATACGTGAATCTTATAGCAGAAGCAAATAAAGGCGATGCACCATCGAGTATATATGTATCTGCTCTTTTACATGTGGTCAGACACTGTTCACTCTGCATCAAACATGCTCGGTTGACTGGTCAAATGGATGCACTTGACATCCCATATGCAGAAGAAATTGGTCTAAGAACGGCTTCATCAAACATATGGTTTAAACTCCCGTTTGCAAGAAACGATACATGGGAACACATATGTTTAAGACTCGGTAAAAAACCGGGAAGCATGTATTGGGATGTCAAAATTAGCGACCAACATTTCATTGACTTATTTGAGCTTCAAAAGGGAAGCACTAATACCGCATGGGGATCTAATGTCAGGATTGCTAACACATCTGATATTGATTCTCATATTCGTTATGATGCTGATGGTGTTGTTTTGACTTATAATTCCGTTGAGGCTGATAGTATTAAGAAATTGGTGGCAGATATTCAACGGTTATCTAATGCTCGGACATTTGCTTTAGGAATGAGGAAACTACTGGTTGCTAAATCTGATGAGAAAACAGAAGAAAGTCGATCCAAAGGTGACAGTAAGGGATTGACAGTCAGTGGTTTAGAAGTGGGTGATAAATACTCTGAACAGATGAGGAAGGCGTTTAAAATTGAGGCCGTTGGATTAATGAGTCTTTGGTTTAGTTTTGGCTCCGGGGTTTCAGGGATTCTTGCTCGTTTTGTTGTTGAATGGGAATCTGGTAAAAGTGGGTGTACAATGCATGTGTCTCCTGACCAACTTTGGCCTCATACCAAGGTATGTTTTAATGTGGTACTTAAATTTTTAAAAATGACAGAGAGTAGATTATTTTGGTCAATTTCTAGAAAACCCTAAGAACTTTTTCTAGGTTCTTGGATAAGTTTCCCAAATTTTTTTTGGCATGATTAAATCCTTGAACGTTTTGTTGAATGGGATTCTGGTAGAAGTGGTTGACATGGATGGGATGTAAGCTACTTCTGTCATACGTGAACAAAAGCAAATTTTAGAAAAACCCAAGTAATTTCCCATTTTCTGCAAGATAGATTCCCAAATATTTTTTCTTTTTTGAGTTGAGTAAATCCGTTAACCTTCAAAATATATGAATATCTATAACTTTTCAAACTTCCAAGTGCATCGTCAGTGGCATGGGAAGGGAGGGGGGCTTTTGTTCTATTTTATAAATTTTTTAACATAAATAAATAATAATATAGTATAATGGATATGAAAGTTGAAAAAGTAATAGAAAAATGTAACCGTATATTATATTCATGTAAGCAAGTTGAGATATAGTTTTACATTTATCCTCTTTATCATTCAAGTATTCAACCAGTTTGACATGTTAATTGGCAATATTTTGAAATTATACATACTCATTGGCCATGGCAAACTTTAACATGTTCAAGCCTCAATCATGCAAACTGAAAGATTTTAGCCTTTTATTATGTCTTAAGATGTGATTGATTGATTAAAATTCTGTATTTTCAGTTTCTAGAGGATTTTATCAATGGGAGGGAAGTTTCATCTCTTTTGGACTGCATCCGTTTGACAGCAGGACCCTTGCACGCTCTTGCTGCTGCAACACGTCCTGCACGGGCTGCTCCAGTTTCTGGGGTTCCTGGTGCTGCTTCATCTGGGGCGACACTATCAAAAGCAAACGTTTATGGGCAGATGCCAAATGGTTCAAACCCGAATGCTGGTAATAGTCCCAGTACTGGTCCTGGTGGGAACCCTGGTGCATCTGCCATGTTGACTGCTGCTACTGTGGCTAGCCGAGGTGGCCCAGGAATCGTTCCTAGTTCACTATTGCCTATTGATGTCTCCTTTGTTCTTCGTGGCCCTTACTGGATTCGGATAATATACCGGAAATATTTTGCAGTTGATATGAGGTGTTTTGCTGGTGATCAAGTTTGGTTGCAACCGGCAACACCGCCAAAAGGTGGTCCTACAGTTGGAGGTTCATTACCTTGTCCACAATTTCGGCCCTTCATCATGGAACATGTTGCTCAGGAGCTTAACGGGTTGGACCCTAATTTCGCTGGTGGTCAGCCGTCAGCTGGACCAACTAATTCCAACAATTCGGCTGCATCCTCTGGTCCACAAGTCTCAGCTACCAATGGCACCCGAGCAGGGCCTATTGCTATGTCTCGCGCAGGGAACCAATCCGTTGGATTTAACCGTTCTACAAGTGCCATGTCAGCATCACCAAATTCACTTTTAGTACGTAGAGCTGGTGCGGTTCCTGCTCATGTTAGAGGGGAGCTGAATACGGCCATTATTGGGCTTGGAGATGATGGTGGTTATGGTGGTGGTTGGGTTCCTCTTGTTGCTCTCAAAAAGGTTCTTAGAGGCATTCTGAAATATCTTGGTGTATTATGGCTATTTGCACAATTACCAGAACTCTTGAAGGAAATCCTTGGATCAATTCTAAAAGATAATGAAGGTTCACTCTTGAATTTGGATCAGGAGCAGCCCGCCTTGCGCTTCTTTGTGGGGTAAGCATAAAAGTTCAAATTGACCCGTATACGTTTTAACCCATTGTTCAACCCGCCAATTCACTGTTTAATATTGAAGAACAATGGATCTTTTTGCAATGATATGAACCATAAATTTTCAATTGATCTGAATCTTGCATTCACCAACTATTTTCTTGCAGGGGATATGTATTTGCTGTCAGTGTTCACAGGGTTCAACTTCTTCTCCAAGTTCTTAGTGTAAAACGGTATAATACTTCACAACAACAACAGCAGAACAATTTGGTAATCGGTCAAGATGAATTAACTCAACCTGAAATAAGTGAAATATGTGACTACTTTAGTCGTCGTGTTGCATCTGAACCGTACGATGCATCTCGTGTTGCGTCATTCATCACTCTTCTCACATTACCAATCTCCGTCTTAAGAGAATTCTTAAAACTAATAGCATGGAAGAAAAGTTTAGCTCAGGCCCAAGGCGGTGATATTCCGCCAACCCAACGATCACGAATCGAATTATGTCTTGAAAATCATTCGGGATTATACACAGATGGAAATTCAGAGAACTCTTCAGCTTCCAAAAGTAACATCCACTACGACCGCCCTCACAATGCTGTTGACTTTGGGTTGACCGTTGTTCTTGATCCCGCTCACATACCTCACATTAACGCTGCTGGTGGTGCTGCGTGGTTGCCATACTGTGTCTCCGTAAGGTTGAAATACTCGTTTGGTGAAAATCCTAGTGTGAGTTTTCTTGGAATGGAAGGTAGCCATGGTGGGCGGTCATGCTGGCTTCGGGTTGAGGATTGGGAACACTGTAAACAGCGGGTGATTCGGACTGTGGAGATGAACGGGTCTACTATGAACGGGTCTACTATGAACGGGTCTGCTATGAACGGGTCTTCTATGAACGGGTCTACGGGTGGAGACGTGAATCAAGGGAGGTTAAGAACAGTGGCGGATAACGTGCAAAGAACGCTGCACATGTGTCTCCAAGGGTTGCGCACAGGAGGCAGCAGCGGTGGCGGTGGCACTGCCTGACTTGTGGTAGTATCTTATACATGAATATAGTGAGTTGACGGTTGTTGGTTTGTATTAGTATCTGTGGTGGGGGATACATGTATTTTTAGAGTAAAAGCAAGCAGGCTAAAGTTTTCCCTTTGTATAGGAACTGCCCTAAATTTAACGTTTGTATAAACCTTTTGTCTTGTCTGCTGTTATGAACAACAATAACAAATACTAGTTTCATTGCATCAATATGTTTTAAACGAGCCGAGCCTGATCTCGTTTGAACTTGAGTTGGGCTCGTTTAATTTTAAAGAGCTCAAGCTCAGCGAGCTTCGAGTTCAGTTCAGTTGGTAAATAATTTCTCAAACTCAAAGGTATATTAATTAGTTTGGTAAACTTCCACGTCTAAACACCTTTTTTAGTTAACAATAAAACAGTCACG
>BJCN01162947.1:0-12694 GCA_018326445.1 Flaveria brownii
ACCTGAGATACATATTGGGTCTTGATATTTACCAAATATTATACTTTGGCTCAGTTCTTCGCTGTTCTGAAATATGGCAGTACATAAGTCTGAGTTTAGGTATGATATAAAGTAATTGTGAGAGACGTATGTAGTCAAGAAGGGATTTGTCCCTCTTATTCGTTGAGAGTAAGATGCCTAAGGCCTGATAAAGTTAAATCAATGGAGAATGATCACTCCGTGTCTCTAAGATTTAACATGACATCTGTGATAAATGGATAGATGATTGTTTCACCTAAAACATTTCAAGTATGGTACTTGAAGAGGATGATGTTATTGAATGGCACTTAATCATACGTATTAAGGGTAGTAAACCGTTGGTAGGTGGTATTTACTACTTGCATCAATCTTCTATGAATCTTATGCAAGTGGGAGATTGTTGGATCTTATATGCCCAGGACGCATACAAGATTGATGTGGTTAGTACGTTATGGTCCAAGTTGGGTCATACACAATAACAAGCCAAACAAACACCAATAAATATTTGTTTGTTGATAAGATCATACAAATAAATATTGACACCCATTTTGAAAATGGGTTTTCTAAAACATTGCTTTTGTAATTGAACAACATTATATGGATAATTTGTTCATGAGAAATTATTTGTAACATTATTTAAGTAGGTTAAAAAATAACAAATAATAGTGTATTGATGTTATAAAACTCAAAGAGTTTTAGTTATATAAATTTTATGATAAATAAATAAAAGGAGAGTGTAAGTTTTATAAAACAACAAACAAACAAACATACCCAGTAAGTCCCACTCAAGAGCAGGGTCTGGGAGCGGTAGGTGGTGGCAAGTCTTTCCTTTATTTTGGGAGATAGAGAGACTGGTTCCGGAGAGACCCCCGACACATTAACGAAAGCAAATAACAATCGCAAATGTACAGTGTAAGTTTTATAAAAGAAAAATCAAAATGGCGGGAACCCATTTTAAAATGGATTCGGCCGCCCTTGGCCTTGGGTGTCCCACCATTTTGTCTTGAACAAGTGCAAGACTTGATTATACTTTCACTCTTCATAATACACAATCTCTCTCCTACATGCAAGAGCCTTTTCTTCTCTTCCTTCTCTCTAAAATTTTTGAGATTCTTGGCTGATTTTGGAGGTGTTCCTTGCTGAAATTCGGATTTGCAAGAAAAAGGAAAGAGTTGGTGTTTAGTTCCCTAAGAATCTTGGTGTTTGGCAGGGGTTTGTAGGTATCACCTCTTGAGGTCTTCCACATTGAAGAATTAGCTTTCAAAATAGCTTCACGTTCATCCTATTCTCAATTTCTAGCAGCTAGAAAGGTGGTTTTCTAAACATCCTATGGTTGGTTTTATTGTATGTATTTCGTATATGGATCCGGGCTTTGGGTTTTGCATGTTAAATGGGTTTAATAATCAGCATATTAACAAGATTTTAAACTTATAATCCGATTTGTTTTCCTATAAATTAGCTTATATGGACTTTGATAATCTTGTTAAAGCCCAACATCAAGTGAGCATCCCCTCATAGAACCGATTCAAGAAGAGGATGATGAGGAGATAGTGAAGGATGGATCAGAGATAGGTGAAGAAGATCATCCTAAAAAGGATCACTATTCTCCCGATGAGAGGAAAGAATCAAGGATGACAAAGTCCAAGAGGAAGAACTTGATCAGAGAAGCCAAGAGAAGATCAAAGAAGGCTCAAGAGATCAAGGTCGTCTTCAACTCCAAGCAGGAAGAAGTCTTTATCTCTGCAGGATTTGAAGTGGTGAATGGTGAAGACTTAAATAAGGACTCTAGTGTTAGGAGTTCTAGTTCATGTCTAACTCATCCCTATGAAGAATGGAAGGCTGGTTAGCTATGCACCTTTGCTACACAGCCTAAACTATCTTAATCCAAGAGCAAGCCTCTCCCTAAGAAGCCTACTACATCATCTGTGAAGATGAAGATGGAAGTGGAAAGTGATCAAGCTTAGATTTCTACTCAAAATAATACTCTTAACCAAGCCAGTTGATTACATTATGTGTGGTAGTACTTCTCATGTTGCCAAGGATTGCATCTACAATCCTAAAGGTACTATCCACATAACCAAGAAGAAGACTTCTGAGAAGAAAAAGAAGAAGACAACTTAGGAAGGAATGTCCTTTCCTTTTGGAAGCTCCAGAGTGGAAAAGTGGGTAGGTGAAAACCTGCCTTCGGAAGAAACTTTGGTCTCAAAAGAAAGGGATTCTTGGGAGGTACTGAAGCTTACTGCGGTGATGGAATAATCTTCCAATGGTCTAGTCTCCAAAACATTCAAAGTTATCAAAACTTCTGAAGTATTGAACGTCAAGTCTAATATTCCAAAGATGGTGTGAAAGATGAAGGAATACCATGTGACTGAAAGTTCTTCATTAATAACAGCAGATGATCCTCAAATTCTGAATATACGATCAATTATTGTTGCATTGTCTGCAGCTCACTTTGAAAAGCCCATGACCAATAAATCTTGGGTTTCCAACTATAACTAACTATATCTTCTATGTAAGAACAACTATAGACGAAAAGGAATATATAGATTATTGATCATGGTTGTTCCAGGCACATGACAGGCAATGTCTTTTTGCTGCAAAACGTTGAGAGAAATAACGGAGTGCTAAGTGCTTTTGGTGGAGATTTAGGTGGTTACATTACTTGAAGGGGCGAGGTCATAAATAGTTAGCTCAGCATTGAAAAGGTAAACTTTATGAAGGAGCTTGGTTACAATCTACTAAGTGTATCCCAATTTCATGATCAGAGAAACAAAATGTTTTTCACTGAGCATGAGTGTATTATTCTCAAACCTGGGGTGGTCATTCCTTAACAACATATCCTGCTCAGAGCGCCAAGGAAACGTAAAATGTACAGGATGGATTTGTAGGAAACATCCACTTCAGGAGAAGTTTCTTGCTTTCTATCTAAAGCAAATGGCGATGAGTCTTTCCTTTGTAATAAATGAATTGCCATGTAAACTTTACACATGAAAATATTAATTAATAATGATTTGGTAACTGGAATGATCGAGAAAGAGTTCACAAGTGATGACCATTATGTCGCACGCATGAAGGGGAAGCAACACAAGGTGTGTCACAAGCCAATGAAAAAAAAACTCCATCACTACACCCCTACACTTATTCAATATGGATCTCTTTGGTCCTACCACTGTAATAAGTCTAGGAAGGACCTCATATTTTTTGGTGATCACAGATGATTTCACAAGATTCACTAGGGTCTTCTTCCTTAGAACTAAGGATGAGACTCCTGAGATCTTAAAGAACTTCAATATGAAAATTAAGAATCAATAAATCCATCTAAGTATGTCAATGACATCTTAGAGAGATTAAAGATGAAAGATTTTAAACCAGCCAAGACAACTATACCTAGAAATCATAATCTTTGTCCTGATTTCGAGGGGGAGGATACTGACCAGCATCAGTACAGGGAAATTATGGGATCTCTTATGTATCTCACTGTAAGTGGGTTTGATATCATGTTTACAACTTGCATCTGTGCAAGATATTAGGCTGCTCCGAAGGTGTCAAACCTTATTACTATCAAGAGAATTCTTAGATAACTTAAAGGAGCTTCCAAACTAGTTCTTTAGTGTCCTAAGAGTAAGGATTTCAATCTCTATTGTTATACTGATAGTGATTATGGTGGCTACAACATTAACAAGAAATCCACATTAGGAGGATGTCAATTTCTTCATGGAAGGATCATCTCCTGGCATTGCAAGAAACAATCATGTGTCTCTACATCAACTACTAAAGTTTAATATATTGCTGCTACAAGTTGTTGTGCTCAACTGCTATGGATTCAAAATTAAATGTTAGACTATGGTTTTAACTTCATGGAGACTTCTATCCACATTGACAACTAATGTGCCATTTCTATCACAGAAAATCCAGTCAAGCACTCCATGATAAAACATATTGACATCAGGTACCATTTCATTCGAGATATTAATGAGCAAAATTTAATCAAACTAGTCAACGTCAATTCAAATGAATAATATGCTGACTTGTTCACCAAATCCTTTAATGAACAAAGATTTAAGTATTTAATCATAGCTATTAGGATGATTCATATCGACTAGTCAATCTCTTTTGAAAATCATTGAAAAATGTGTCTTGTGTATGTTGTCTTTATACAATCTAAGCCCTGTTACAAAAAATTTTTTATCAAACTTTCTAAGTATGAATTCTTATGAAGAGAAATTTACCATTGTAAGAGATCTTTATCTATCTTCCGAAGGCAAAATACTCTGCACAAGTATTCTCTTTTGAAGACTTTTTAGTCTCGGAAGAAAATTTGATCATAGATCAAATCCATTTCCGAAGCTTACTAACTTCGTTTCTTGGAAGAACACTTTACTCTTGGAAGCAAACATGTCTTTGAACATGGTTTGCCTTCAGAAGATAAAGTGGCTTTGGAAGACAGTACTGAGAAACATAATTGTTTTCTCTTTGAAGCAATTTTACCCTGGGATGAAAACTTTTATTGTGTAACGGAAATCTTTAGACCCCACTCTATAAAAAGTATGATTTTATTGATGATTGTCGGAATATTTTAAATGCTTTATCATACCGCTCTTGTCAAATAAAAACAAAAACTGTCCTTTCACCTTATCGGTTTGGCTTTTTACCCCCCATTTAAAAATTCCGACTCTCTTTCTTTACTTTCTTTACAATAGCAAAAGTCCCGAATTTCCATTATCTTCTTCTCTCAAACTCAAATTCCCTTAATCAAACAGCACTACAAAAATAATGGTCTTGAATCCTTAACATAACTAGGTCGCCATCCTTCATTCTCCAAAAGATTTTGATTTTGCCCCTATTGTCTAAATTTTTGTCACGATCAACGTACTTCACTGCCTTCACTCTGATGAGGGTGCCCCTATTGAATTCCCCAAGTCTGAGCTGGAGGACACCTACAATTAGATGGGATATGGCAGCGATGTTAGCAAATCTATAGTCTACAAGTTCAATTTCTCCTACAATTGGAAGTTCTTGATTCACATCGTCTTTCACTGCCTATCCAACAAGTCAGGGGGATGGGATCAAATCCCATATGATTTGGCTTGCCTAGTCCACGGGTTGGTAAAGGGCTTGCGCTTCACTATTCAAGATTTGTGTTGAACAATCTTAGAGGAAATCTCACCTGGGACCAGTTCTATATGTACCCCCGGTTCATTCAGCACATCATCAAATATGATCTGGACTAGGACAGACTACAATATGCAAATGTTCTACTTGTCCCTCACATAAGGCCTTGAAGATTCAGTGATCTTCTTCGAGGGATGGTCTAGCCAAGGCTCCTAGTGACATCCCTGCAAGGCCAGCAGGTAATGAACCCACACAAGACATCACCACTTTAATGCCAGTTACTTCTTCCCACCCAATTAAAATTACACTGTGAGGCCCTATTCCTGGAGACCTCACAGTTGGACAATCACAGTATTATTATATAAAACAATACACATTTCATAAAACATTGCAACGGAATTAAGTTAACAAAAAACCATTCATGCATATAATTAATATTGCAAAATAATACATCGTTGTAAGTTAGGAATTACAAAAATATCAATTAATTGCATTACAATACAAAAAAAAATCATTAAGCATGAACGGATTGCCAGTCTTGTCCAGCCAAGTAGCTTCACCCGCGTACCACCCGCAACATCAGTTACCTGCCAACTGAAAATGCATAAACGTCAACGTTGCTGAGTAAGTTCTAGTGTTAAAGCGTTTATACATTGTATAGTATATATATGAAAAAACTCTTTTCAACAAAATACATTACTTTCGTATGCGAACACACATCATATGTACATCCAGATAATATTCATTATCATCATCATTATCTTTCTCATTCTTCCTTTCATTATTATCTTTCACTTTCTTTTCGGACCAATGTGCAATGTCCCGAACATTATGCACGGAGCTGATACTGGGTCGAAGTCTATAAATAGACCCCTAAATTGTGCATGAAGCGTAACCCAGTACCTAGGGTATGCTACAAGGGTCATGTCAATCTCAAAGATTAACTTTGTGTGCATCCTTCGGGTTAGCTAAACTGCAGACAGTTGAGCTAATAACAACATGGTCATGCACCTCCATTCAATTTGGTTGCTAGACTTTCATTCGTTCATTATGTTCCACTTTTTGTTAACATTAATGTTTCACTTGATTAATAATAATACTTCACGTATATGAGCATAAACACACCATGTAAAGTCACATAATTGTAAGGCCCCGTTCCCGGAGACCTCACAGTTGGACAATCATCCCACATAATACATTTTAATGCATACATTACTTTTGCAGTGGAATTTAAAAACTTTAATTAATAAGTAAAAACATGTTATATCATTATATTATAACATTTGTTTTCATATCAAAATACAATAACATGTCAAAATGTGGATGCCATCCTCAAAATCCCAGTAGCTTATGCATCCATGTCTGCAACTCCTCAGCATCAACAAAATACCTGCCAACTATCATGTATACAAAAACTTTGCGACGCTAAGTGACTTCTAGTTTTTATAATTAAATACTTTACTTCCTTTAAAAACTAGTCTTTACATTCGTCCGTGGTCATACATGATATGTACACTCGTTCTATATTCATCGTTTGTTACGTTCTTTCATACTTTCGTTGTTTCACTCTTTTCATTAATATTCACTTTCCTATTCATAGTTTTGTTTGGTACTTATCATGGTCTTTTACTTTCTTTCTCTTACTTCCTTTTCATACTTTACATTCGTCAATGATCATACATCATACGTACATACTGATAATAATTATTATTATCTTCATCATCATTCGTTCATTCATTCATTTCTCCGTTCATTACTCATCATTACTCGAATCTTGTCTCATGCAATATCCCAGACTCATGCTCAAAAGCTGATGCTGTACCGGGGCCTGTACACAAATCGCCGACTCATGTCCGAAGACTGACACGGCACCGGGATACATAACAAAGATCCCATCTCGTATGCAACATTCCTGACTCATGTTTGAAGACTGATACTATGCCAGGGCTTGTAATCAAACCCCCAACTCATGTCTGAAGACTGACATAGTACCGGGGCTGGGCAACAAGACCTCATCTCCTTCACATATCATTCTGTCTCATGCAATACCCCCGACTCATGCTCAAATGCTGATACTGTGCCGGGGCCTGTAAACAAACCCCCGACTCATGTCCGAAGACTGACATAATACCGGGGTACGTGACATGGATCTCATCATCCGTCACTTCCATACTCATCATTCGTTATCACACGTATTCATTCGTTTCGTACTTTATCATTATCTCATCTATTCGTTCATTTCGTACTTTATCATTATCTTTCATATTCATTCATTTCATACTTCATCATTATCTTTCATATTCATTTGTTTCATACCTTATCATTATCTTTCACTTTCGTTACATAATACTTTACGTTCACTCATTTATTTGTTCATTTATTTATACATCATACCACATAAAGTATTACATAACATATTACATAGCATAATACATACGTTTTGAAAACTCTTTAACAAAGAAAGATAACACATCACTCATACACATACACATCATATACTTCATCATATCACCATGCACACATCAAGCATAAGCCATCTCATCATAACAGGGCCTATCTTCCCATTCTACCACTTCAAATACAATTAGAAAATCCTAAGTCCAATATAGGCGCATGGGGCATTTCAAACGTATGAGCATAAAAAGTCTAAGTGTAAAACAGTCTGGGTGCTTCAGCACTATTTGGGCGCATGAGCCCTGTTTGGGCGTTTTACTACTACGTAGGCGCATGAGGCCTATTCAGGCACATAAACACTTAGGTGTTTTAGCAAACTAGGCGCATGGGTACTGTTTAGGCGCATGGCTAACACTTAGGTGCATAGGCACTTTTCTGAGTGCATGACAACTATTTGGGCGCATGAGGACACTTAGGTGCATGAGCACACTTAGGCGCATGAGGTCATTCTAGGCACATAGGAACATCCTGAAATGTTTTCTATGCTATAAACAACACCCGATTACCATTCTAAACTACCCAAACACAGATCTAACATACTAAGGCTCTTATTGCATGTTAAACATCAATTCTAACCCAAGAACATCCTTTAAAAACATACCACAACAAGGTGCATTCGAATAACATACTAAAACTCACAGTTTCTTTAAAAATATTTTGATTAGTATGCATAATAGCCCCAAACACTTTAAAAATCGGTAAAAAGGGGTTCTAGAACTCACCTTGAAGGAGATCTTCTAACTAGACACTCCCACTAGCAAATTCAACTCCAAATTCTCCAACACAAGCACTAAAACATCAAGAATCTCGGTCAAGAAGTTGTGAATTCGGTTAAAACCGAACATATACTCAAGAACCTTACCTTTTGAAGATTCTTCTTCCTTCTCTCTAGAACCAAGAGTTCTTCTTCCTCTTCTTCTTCAACAGAGAGCAAAAAAGCAAATTTGATTTAAAGTGGGCGGCCATGCCCTTTAAATCCTTAAAATAATAAGGTTTTGTACTTTGTACACTTTACCCCCTTCCACTTGTTTCCATTTTCTTTTCTTTCTAGATACTTTTCTTTTCTCTGCTTTTAAATAAAAATTCAGGGTGTTACAATATTAATATAATATGGAACATAAGAACAGCCCAAAAACATGCATAAAATTAACATATATAAGCCACAAGTCAAATCAGGGTTAAACCCTAAAATTCTACTTTTCCTAACATTTCAGAAAATTTTCTAAGTGTTCTAGGCACATGAGCACTATGCAGGCACATGAGGACTGCTTAGGCATATTAGCACTATGTGGGCGCATAGTCAACACGTAGGCGCCTGGGATTCCCTCCAGGGCGCATGGGATACTGTTTAAGTGCATGACTAACACTTAGGCACCTGAGTAAAATGGTTGGGCGCATGGGGTACTGTTTAGGTGCATGGGCTAAAAATTGGTATATTCAGGCAAATTTTCTAAGTGCATGAGGACTATTGGGGCGCATGACTACACTTATACTTTTCTAAGGCAAATTTCAGGCGCACGGGCCATGTTTAGGCGCATGACAAACTGATATTCATATTTTAAAATTGTATCCAGCCCTAATCTACTTCCTAACATACTTACAACATGAATCTTATCATTCTAAGCATCAAGTCAAACTTACAACCATAAAACACAAGAGTTTATACACACATACATACGGTCAACATACATGACTGTTGTAAAAACATTTTACATACATTTTCAGCCCCAAAGAAGTTCATCAACATATAAAAACCGGGGCCTAGAACTCACCTCTTTCTGCTTCTGAGCACAACTCCTTCAAATTTGCGAGAACAAAGAGTTCTAAAACCTAAACATGTCAAAAACACCCAACCAAACACAACTACACACATAAGGCTCCGTCATAAGGCTGAAACTCGATTGAAAGCAGTTGATAAAATAGAATTGTGGGTGGCCATGCCCACTTTAAACATAATAACAATACAGTTTCGTCCTTTTTACACTTTAGCCCCTCTACTTGTGTAAATTCTCCTTTCTTTCTTTACTTTTCTTTTCTTAGTAATTTTTTTGTTGTTACATACACATACAAGACGCCCTAAGCGAATCCTTGGTCAATCTACTTTGATTGCTCAGGTCCCTTCTGTTCAACCTAAAAAGGCTAGAGTAGAATCAAGGGCTCCCACGTAGCAAGAGGTCCAACCATCCTCCTTAATTGACCTCAGTGTCAGTATTGAGTCTCCTTAATCTCACCCTGACGAGCCTATAACCCAAGCCTGTAGCCCTCACGGTGAGTCTCAACACTCCCCTGAGCAACCAAAAAGGGACAACCACATCATTTTAGGTACTGACCAAGGTCATGGGTCAATGGATATAACATCACAATCCTTTGTTGAACTTTTAACTCGACCTGATGAGGATATTATGTTCCATCCGCGCCATGATGTTGATCTACCACACCACTCTCAAGGTCAACTGAGCCCCAGGGAACCTCTTATGTGTAGCCCACATCAGCTAAGCCTAACTTAGGTAAGTCCACCGACATGAAGGTGAGTCATGTAGGATCAAATGCCGCTATTGAGAGTGTTTCACTAGCCTCTGATGACAGTGGTAACTTCGGTCAGACTGAGTCTATGACAACCTTGTCAATTGATGCCTCTGAAAGAGACATCAGTAAGCAAGGGTATCCAAAGTGTCAAGAAACCACTACTGGTGGTGATGATGAACATGCTAGGTATGTTATCACATCTCCTAATGGTTCTTCAAAACAAGATGAGGGTCATCTTCAACTCACTATCAGATACCTACTTTCTAAAGTCTCAAACCTAGAATCAAATATTAAGACTTTAGAGGGTAGGTCTGCCACTTAGCAACTTGAGATTAAAAATCTCAAGGCTCAACTAGCTGATAAACAGATTGAGAAGTATGTTAGGCATGTACCAATTTAAGTTTCTTTAAGTTTTTCCTCCAGCTCATCAACTTCTTATGATAATTCTAACAAAAAGGGGGAGAGTGTAAAGAAACAAAGACATATTGTAAGGCCCCGTTCCTGGGATGCTTACAGTTCGACATTCATTGCACATAAAACATTTTTTAGAACATACATTACTTTAGTATCGGAATTTAAAAACTTTAATTAATAATTAAAAACATGTTATTTCATTACATTACAACATTTGTGTTCATATCAAAATACAATAACATGTCAAAATATGGATGCCATCCTCAAAATGCTCCCTGTAGCTTGTGCATCCATGTCTGCAACTCCTTAGCATCAACAAAGTACCTGCCAACTATCATGCATATAAAAAGTCAGCAACGCTGAGTGAGTTCTAGTTTTATAATAAAATAATTTACTTCCTTTAAAAACTAGTCTTTACATAAATCAGAGGACATACATCATACGTACACTCATTCTATATTCTTCATTCGTTTCGTTCTTTAATATTTTCATCGTTTCATTCTTTTCTTTAACATTCTCTTTCATATACATGCTTTCGTTTCGTACTTTTCACTGTCTTTTACTTTCTTTCTCTTACTTCCTTTTCATACTTTACATTCATCAATTATCATACATCATACGTACATACTGATAATGATTATTATTATCTTCATCATATTCCGTTCATTCATTCATTCCTTCGGGCATTACTCATCATTACTCGAATTTTGTCTCATGCAATATCCCCGACTCATGCTCGAAGGCTGATGCTGTGCCGGGGCCTGTACACAAACCCCCCGACTCAAGTCCGAAGACTGACACAGCACCAGAATACGGGACAAAGATCCCATCTCATAAGCAACACCCCCAACTCATGTTCGAAGACTGATACTGTGTTGGGGCCTGTAATCAAACCCCCGACTCATGTCTGAAGAATTACACAGTACTGGGGCGGGCATGAAGACCTCATCTCTTTCACATGTCATTCTGTCTCATGCAATACCCCCGACTCATGCTTGAAAGCTGATACAGTGCCAGGGCCTGTAAACAAACCCCCGACTCATGTCCTAAGACCTGACACAGTACCTGGGAACGTGACATGGATCTCATCACCCGTCACTTCCATACTCGTCATTTGTTATCTCACCTATTCGTTCGTTTCGTACTTTATCATTATCTCTGGTGTTCGTTTGTTTCGTACTTCATCATTATCTTTCGTATTCGTTAAATAATACTTTAGGTTCATTCATTTATTCATACATCATATCACGTAAAGTCATACATATCGTATTACATAACATAATACATATGTTTTGAAAACTCTTTAACAAAGAAAGATAACATATCACTCACACACATACACATCATAATTTCATCACATCACCATGCACACATCAAGCATAAGCCATAACATCATAACAGGGCCTATCTCCCCCTTCTACCACTTCAAATCCACTTAGAAAATCCGAAGTCCAAAATGGGCGCATGGACTTTTCAGGCGCATGAGTATAAAAATTCTAAGTGTAAAATAGTCTGGGCGCTTTAGTACTATTTGGGCGCATGAGCCCTGTTTGGACATTTTAGCACTATGTAGGCGTATGAGGCTTGTTCAGGGGCATCAACATTTAGGCGCATGGGCAACTCTAGCACATGGGCAATATTTGGGCGCATGACTCAACACTAAGGCATTTTAGCAAACTGGGTGTGTGGGTACTATTTGGGTGCATGACCTTAGGCGCATGAGAACACTTAGGCGCATGAGTACACTTAGGCATATGAGGTCATTCTGGGCGCATGGGAACATTCTGAAATTTTTCAATGCTACAAACAACACCCAAAAACTATTCTAAACTACCTAAACATAGATCTAACATACTAAGGCTCTTATAACATGCTAAAAAACAATCCTAACCCAAGAACATCCACTAAAAACATGCTACAACAAAGCACATTCGAATAACATACTAAAAACTCATGGTTTCTTTAAAAATGTTTTCTTGGTATGCATAATAGCCCTAAACACTTTAAAAATCAGTATAAAGGGTTTCTAGAAACTCACCTTGGGGAAGATCTTCAAACTAGGCACTTCCACTAGCAAATTCAACTCCAAGTTCTCGAAAACAACTCTAAAACACCAAGAATTTGGTCAACCGCTTGTGAATTCGGTTAAAACCGAACATATACTCAAGAA
>BJCN01163165.1:0-16539 GCA_018326445.1 Flaveria brownii
TATACTAGATTACAAGGGTTCCTATCTAGTGAAATATAGAAACAACATCCACTAAATATGGAAGATAATGGAAACATCATCCACTACACCACTAAATATGGAAGATAATGGAAACATCATCCACTACACCACTAAGTATGGAAGATAATGGAAACATCATCCACTACACCACTAAGTATGGAAGATAATGGAAACATCATCCACTACACCACTAAATATGGAAGATAATGGAGTTTCTTTCTTTTTCAACATTATCCATACCTTTGTTGCAATCTTTACCACTAATGGGTAGTTGTAGATATGGTTATAGGAATGAACGTAAACATTTTGTAAAGCAAAAAGTAGGGTCGATTGTATCAAAATATACCATAGTTATCGACATGACCACGATACAAGTTGTCTCTTGCTGTATTCAAATGATACCATAGTTACCAACTATATGATCCATTACATTGCATATCATCTATTACATTGAATAATCACTTCACTTAGTTTGTAGTTTGCAATGACCAGCTTCTGTACTTTTCACATTTCTACAGGGATCGGCGCTACTTGCAACAAAGTTGATATATTTATGTTTCAAAAATTGTACGATCAAACACATTCAAATATCGTTGATTGTGTAAAGATGTCTAACTGCAAACCGATCGATATTTTGTTGACATCAACTTTGTTGACAACCTTGTTGTTGATCTGTAATACTTAACTTTTACTAAATTAAACATCTTTCATGACCCTCTAATACTCTCAGGCGTATTCTTCATTACATACACAGGACCTTAAATCGTAGGCATATTTAGACAATGATTGGCTGGGGAGATCGCCGGATACTTATGGTTTTATTGTGCGTTCTTGTTTGAAAACTCATTATCTTGTTCTTCAAATATTAAGCAGTTACTTGTAGCTCCAATAGTATAGCTTAGTACCGTGATGTTACTAATGTTAACAATACATGTTGGCTTCCAAATCTTCTTCTTGAGCTTTATTGCTCTTTACTATGCAAATCTATTGTCGGTTTTGATGACGTCAATGTTGTTTATCTTACAAGTTACAACCCAGTACCACATAAGCCTACAAAACATATTGAAATTGATGTTTATTGTGTTTGGGATAAAGTAGTGATAGGTCAGATACACATTGTTTATATCCTTTAATCTTGCAACACACTAACATATTCACAAAAAAGTGCCATCATCTTCTTTAAAATATTTTCAGTCCACCTTGACTGTTCATATTCCTCTCTTCCAAACTGTAAAAATGTAATACTTGTACAAATATGTCACTCATATAGTATCCTATTATAGATTTTACTCTATTTAAAACATCATTCAAACTCGCACAACATGTTACAATATGCAGCAAAAGCTTACCTAAAATGTAAGATACATTAAAAGATGGACTTTGAAGAATTTGTTAAAGTGAAACTTTCAAAAGTTCAATGCATACAATAACAATTAATCCCAGCCTAGTAATTTATGTTATGATCAGTACATATCTTTTCCACAATCTAAACTTATAAGAAATAGATAATAACCAATAAACCCAAAATAGAACAAAAACAATGCTTGTATTTTTATTTCTAGTTCAGGTTCATCATACTCCAATCAATCTTGAGTCCAAGGTTACAAAGAGACCCTTAATCTATACACAGTTTCCCTACACTATAGACTAACCTGCATCTGTTACCGCCACCACATACCCGCAACTGATTTAACCACCATTATGACACCACATACCCGCAACCACCTTAACTGCCATTACGACACCACATACCTGCAACTGCCTTAACCACCAAACACAACAAGAGCCGGCACAGAGTCAGAGCTGCAATGCTAAATCCGGTTGCTGAGGCGAACCAATTCTGAGTCCTACATAACCTGTTGAGACAGATGGTCCCTGAATCCCTACATTTAGATCAGCTGGAACCGGAACTGTAAATGGGCTATGGTTCAATGATGGTACCTGTTGCCTAGTCGGATCTCCAGGATTACCCGTTTCACCTTTTGTACCTTGGGCATCAACCGTTGTACCTTGTGCTTGTAACATCTCCGGTTTTGAAAGGTTGCTTCCCGAGCCATCAATGAAACCGTTTTTACCAGTGTGGGTTAAAGTTTTATTGGTTTTTACCTCAGAATATTCAGTTTTTGGTGCTGAAGTGGATGGGGTTTCGGATTTGTTTTGAATATCGTGACTGGTTAACCTGGGGGTATAACTGTAGTTTCCAGATGGGAAAAACGATGTAGGTGGGACAGCTTCGGGTTCACCCACAAAACCAGGACCGAATGTGATGCCTTGAGGCAAAGCTTTCTTGATTTTCTTCGACGCGATTTCCCATACAATCGGGCCCATATTAGCAGCAAATCGCGCCAGGCTTCTCGAGTAACCATGTTCAGCGTGAACACCTACCTGCATTTATATAGGAAAAATCAACACAGTTTACAGTAATCTACAGGGGGCAAGATGACGTGCCACCGGGTCACAGCTGTGTGACAAGTCCTTCTTAGTATGGATCCAAATAGACTGGTCAGGGACCAAGTTGGGTTGACCCATAAACCCATGTTTGTTTATTTTTAGAAAATTAATTTAAAGAGTTGATTTTGATTACAAAAGCAATACTATAACAAGAAAAAGATCAAATCTTTGGATAAGCTGATTATAAGTAATGAGGCATATTTTTATATTTGGAAAGTTTTTGATTGACAACTCATCTGCCCTTGTCTGTACCATTACATTAATTGATGATATGCATTTAGCTTACAGAGATTTCAAAGCAACATACCGCTAATAACTGCTTCCTATCCCCGCCAAAGTTAGTTAGAAGAGAATTTGTGTTAGCATAGTTCAAAGGATGAAACTGCTTGTAGGTATCACGCCTGCTCTCATCTATGATAAAATGTTTGTTCCCATATTTCATGTCAGCCCTCTTAATACGAGCTGCACGTTCAAAAAACTAATTAATAAATAAAAATAATTAATAGAAGTAAGGTTAAGAGTTTAGGACATTGATATGCATCCAGTAAAACCAACATCGCGATGAAATATAATCATGGGCATTTGAAGAAAAAATAGATAAGAGTGTTTACTATAGTTTTGGTCTTTTCACTACCATACCCCAATGAAGAAAAATAATGAATCACATACTCGGATCCTCATCTATGAATTACTTGAGTCAAAATTCAGGGGAGTTCAATCAGTCAACAGAATGAAAGATAGGTAGCTTGTGAAGTAAAGCATTTGGCACCAACTATGGAAGAGGTGGAGGGAGTAAATGACATTTTAAGAAGCTTCTTTTTTTAACTGTTTTTATACCACAAAGAACACATGAAAAGATTATCAGAAGTTTTACAATCAGTAAAAAAATGGTTATAAGAACCTGGGAATTCTTCATTCCAATCTGATAAGAGCTCAGAGTTTTGGTCACCATTACGGGTACGATGTGATGGAAATAAACCGTCAGCGTAACTCTTATAAGTCATGGGTCCACGTCTTAGATTGTAAGGAGTAGATTCGTTTGTGTTGTCTACAGCGTTTGTTGCAGTGGCGCCTGAGGTGGACTCAGGACCAACAACATCCATTGCAGTTCTGCCCGGTGGCTTTTTCAAGTGCTTACTTGGAGGCCTGCCTCTTTTCACTACCTTTGGTTGCAGCTCACCATCATCACCCTCTTGTCTCAAATTTTCAAAATCCCTTTTTGCCAACTCTTGTATAGCCCTCGCCTAATTGATCAATTTAACCAAAAACAAAAAAATATTACTTTGTATATAGATTATTTGGCCAGAAACAAAAGGTGAAGCCTACCTGCCGAAAGAAAACGGTATCAGATGAGTTATACTGCATTGCATTAGAACATATCAAATACACATCTGCCTGTACACATCAAAAGAAAACAAGATGGTGTAAGCAAAACTGTTAAAAATGTTAAAAGCATAATATTTTCCTTATTTATAGCGAGACGAAATGCAGGAGTGGACGATGAATCGATGACATAAAAAGGAAACTTCTTTTTTCTATAACAGAATCACATATTATCTAAAAACACTGAAAATGTACTAAAAAAGGTATCATGAAATCCTTTTTCCCTATGTAAATGATATGCTACAGATATCAATGTGCCTTTTGATTGCTAATAACTAAATAACAGAGGAATAAGATTCATACAAACTGGTATCTTAATTCTAGTAAATAACATCTCTCCCGCTTGCATGAAACGTGCTGCTAACAGCAAAACATTTAACTCAAATCAAATGACAGATTGCTAGAACAGAACGGCTACACAAAATCCAGTCCCATGACTTGATTGGAAGGTTGGAATTAAACCATAAATTCAAGCATAAACAACCAATGACCAACCTCCAATTCTTCAAGATTTGAATAAAGTCCCTTGTCAAGTTTGCTCCTGACAGTGCCAAAATCCATAGGTTGTTCAATAATTTCATGGTAATCAGGAAGCTACACAAACAAAATTTCCAATATCAGTGATGAACTGTAACAAACAGTCTAGATCAATAATACAATCTTTCTCAACAAATCACCTCAGCCGGATCAACTGGTTCAGAGAACACCGCATGAGTGTCCTTCCTGCAGATAAACCAAAGAGCTATTTTAGCAAATCAACTGTATAACAAGAAATAAGCTATCTTTTCATTGAAGTGAAAGAAAAAGAATACACACTTTTGAAGTCTATCAAGAATGAACACCAACAACTTTTTGTCTGGCAAAGGTGTTGTGGGTCCAGTCTCCAATGGTGATCCTGTCCACATATTAAATGGTGACATCAAGAAAATGAAAACCAAAGAAACTAAATGCTGGGAACATCCCAACAACATGTTTTAATATACAAAAAACAAGAACAAAAGGGTTTATGATTAAGACCATGAAGAGTCTCAGTCTCCATCGCTTTCGCAACCTTTTCGTCCTACAAACACAAACACATCAAACATTCATCAGCAAGAAAACCATGGTCAAAGGATCAGTCAAAGTCAATATAGTATCAGCAAGCAAGATAAGAAACAACCACCAGCCAGATGGCATGTACAGGTGAACTGAAAGAATAACAGAGAGCAATATCCATTAATAAGTGACAAATTTGAACTTTTTCAGGGGCATGATGGTGGATAAATGTTCTTTTTGTTATGCTTATAATAATACAGACTGAACATATTAACCAGAAATCATCATCCACAATAAAGCTTCGAAAATAACAATTTTGTTTTCAGCAACAGAAAGTTTGAAAATTTAAAACTTTTAGATTTCATTAAAAAAATAGAAAATAAACATAAACTTTACATACATCAACACATATATCTATATTTTCATTTTTCAGACTTTATAGTTATCTCACTATTTACTGCAAGCAAATATGAAGTCAAAATCTTGACTTTCGAACTCCGATTTCAGAAGAAAATTATAATTTAAAAAACTAACTTCCAAATTGCGCGCGAATATATGTACCCAAACGAAAAAAAAAAATCAGATTTTTATAAAAAAACCCATCTGAATTTGTCCTCGAATTTGCCAGATTTGAAATCTTTAAACTTTCTTAAACAGTTAAACCCCTGTTCTTTACTGTTCTTCATCGTGCTTACTAATTTTAGAATTAGGGCACTCGAGTATTACAGATTTAAATTAACCACAAAACCCTAAATTTTTAGGCTTTTTGCAAACAGATTACCTCATGATGAGTAGAAACACAACCAGATCCGGAGTTAATTTTGCGATTATCATCATCAGCATTCGAATCAGAGCCACATGACCCCGAATTAACCGATGAAGATCGAGCTAACTGCCGCTGTTGCTTCAACTGGGGCAAACGAACAACGAGCTTCACTTTCTTCTCTTTCCTCTCGTCATCATCGTCGTCCTCGTAGTAATCGTCTTCATCTGCGGATGCGTCGTCAGCGACGGCAGCGTCGAAGTTAGGGTTCCGGCGAGTGGATCTCCGATGTGATTGTTGGTGATTTTGCAATTGTTGTTGTTGTTGTTGTGATCGTTTCTTTAGATCTACCATCGATGGTCGCCCTTTCTTCCTCTTCGCCGGCGTTGCTCCGCCTACTTTACCCATCTCTCTCTCTCTCTCTCTACAAATCTCTCTCTCTCTCTCTACAATACTCTCTCTCTCTCTCTCCTCAAGCTGCCATTATACGAAATTTGGTTTTCTTGATACGTTTTTATGAAGTTGTATGTTTGCTCCCTTGACTTGTAACCTATGATAATTCTAACCCTGTATAACATTGTGTCAGGCGTTTCGATTTAAGACGCATGAGACAATACGGGCTATAAAGTATTAGAGCTAGATATGTGTGGGGTTCGAGCGCTTATCTTTGCGTCATAATCACGCTATGCTACTTACATATGCCTCTAATGTTATGGTCATTGCTCACAGGCCGGAAATCACAAGATACACATAAGGGGGATCGAACATGTGTTTCTTAAAAAACATCTAAGGATCGTATTGTTGGCGTGGCTCCTAATGTTTATATTGTATTTATAAACTTATAATGTGTTTTGATTTGAACATTTGGATATTGTTTAGTTATGACTCCTTTATAGTATTAACAATAATTGATTATATAAAGAAACTTGAATTCATCGTGAAATTTGAAAATCAAAATATGATTGGATGCGAAATCCCAAAAACCGAAGTTTTGATGTTTGATTCAAGTTGAGCCCAAACCAATCCATGTACTCCCTAGTTATTTTCTTATCTTAAGATAATTGTATGTATTAATATTAGTAATTTTATATATGTATTTTTTGTGATCTATCTCTTACACACTAAGTCGTCATTGTATTGTATAATGTATCTACCTTTATAAAATTCACAAAACATATATTATCGTATTAGGTTGTTGTTTTCAAGTTTAATTGCTAAATTGAAATAGTTACACACTAAGTCGTCATTGTATTGTATAATGTATCTACCTTTATAAAATTCACAAAACATATATTATCATATTAGGTTGTTGTTTTGAAGTTTAATTGCTAAATTGAAATGGTTATAGTTTTATAAGTATGTTACCAATAAAGCATTTGTCACGTTAAGGATAATTGTGTTAGTTTTATGTGATCTATTTTTTACACGTTAAGTCGACACCGTATTGTAAAATGTATCTTCACAAAATTCTAAAAGCATATATTATCATATTAGGATGTTATTTTGAAGTTTAATTGCTGAACTGAAATAGTTTTAGTTTTCTAAATATGTTACCAAAAAACGTTTGTCATAATTTATTACTTTCGATAAAAACAACTATGTTCTATGAGCATTAACATTTGAAAATATTTTGTTATAAATATTATTATCACTTATATTTAATATTTTTTTATAAAAAAGATGAGTGTATTTCACATATCTACCTATTTCTATTCCAAAGCATGTGTTTTCTATATTATTATCAATATCTTATTCGAGATCTTGGTGTTATCCTTACATGATAATATCTTGATGCTTGGCGAGTATTAGTTGTTCTTGTAGTTTCTTAAATGCTTTTAACAACGAGTTCAACCGTCAATTGTTTTGTAAGAGGTTAAGAGATACATCTAATATATTATTTATCCTATAAAAAATTGCAAGTTTGTAGGGGGTAAATGGTACTTCTTCAATAGTTTATGGTTTATAAAAGGGTAGTGTTAATTTTCAAAGGGTAAAATTGGAAATACCTCTCTGTTTTGTTTGTACATGAAAGGAGTTCACACAAACCGAATGTCTGTAGGCGCGTGGTTGTAGTATCGGCATGTCCTAAGTACCCTCTTTGACGACGTCGTTTGAAACGGATCATTGAGACATGTTCTTGTTTTCTACATAAGGAAACTTAATAAAGTTGTGTCATAAATTCCTAAGAGTTATTGATAGTATTTATTTTAATTTTTTTGAAAGGCAGTAAATTTTATTAGTTAACTAGACAAAACAAGTTATTAGCAGGATGCAGGATACCTATAATGCAAAATCAACAAAGTGGTCAAGTGGGAAGTGGGAGACTTTGTCTCTCTTGGAGGTCCAAGGTTCAAACCTTGACATGGGGTGAATATTACTAACTTGGCGATACTAACAACTAACCAGCCGTTAAAAAAAATATTGAAATTACATCGAATTTCTCATTTTAAATTAGTGATTTTTATTTTTCTTTTACCCATGTAAACATGTTTGTCTTTCAATTCCTTTTTTTCAAACCAATCATTAAGCCAAAAGTATAACACCACCCCCATGAAGAAGTTCTTCCAGGTTAATTGATTCATTTTTTTTTAATATTTATATTCCAAACACTAGTTCTGTTCCGTTATACGGTGAAAGAGCTCCGTTTCTTTGAATTGCTATGTACCGTCGTGATACCCCGGGCCCAAAGGTTCGTGTACTCTTCTGTAAACCTCTATCACCACTTAGTTAAATTTGTAGATTTCATATCTTTTAGATTTACCACCTTGAGCCCGACTTCTTCTTTATGTGCGAAAATTTGTTCCCATGCAACCTAGGAGGCTTTCGATTTATCGTTGTTACCACCAGGAAAAAGTTTTATGCGTATTCTTTTTTGCTCGTGTATAAGCTTAGATGGGGCTTATAGCAAGGAGAGGTAATAAAGCGGAAGACTTCCCACGTGCTTTTATCGACATTAGCCTCCCACCGAAGGATGGACCAGTGGTTTCCAAAACCGATATCTTTGACTTGAGTTTTTCGATCACTGGATTCTACTTTATATTTAAGTTCACATTAGCCACAAAGGGAAGGCCTAAATACGTGAAGGGAAAGAAGCCATTGACAAGAGTGTTTGTCATCGTATCAATTAATTTGATTTTGATCAACTCTCAAACCAGATACCTTGCTTTTGATGTAGTTCGCCTTAAGACTCAAATGTGAGGTAAAAACATCTTAAGATTCTATCAAGGTTTGAAAGTTTGCATTGCCCATTTGTCAAGAGATACTACATCATCGGCGTAGAACAAGTGAGAAACCATCGAACCATTGTTTGGTATGACACACTTTGTGATAAGCCCAAAACACATGCTCTCATGGTAGTGACATGCAATAACCACATTTATTGTTCTAATAAAAAGAAAAGACAACATGTCATATTGTCTCACTCCTTGTTATACTTGAAACTCCATTTGTGCTTATGATAAATTTGACTTACAAGTTACAGATGTTAAACACGACACAAATCAAAAGTATAATTTTAAAAATACTCAAAACCCAAATGAAGTCACACATGACAAAACGGGCCAAGGGTCATGAACAAATAACGCATCCACAGAGCCTATTGTAAGAAAAAATCCCGCCAAAACAACGTGTCGCAGAGGGTTGTATCGTTGCAGCTATATAAAAGACGATCTCTTCACATCTTCCAAACCTCATATTTTCCTTCAGTAGCAAACAAATCAAACCCTAAAGCTATTGCTAACAGACGTATGTTTCTTCCCCTTTCGTTTGTCAAACATTCGATCGAATTTTGGTATTTTAACCCTATTTTCGCCTCCATTTTGACCTAACTTGTTGTTTTTGGTTTAATTTTGCAGAATTCTACAATGAAAGGGGGCAAATCAACCGGTGTTGTGAAGAAAACCGATGACAAGTACGGTTTTATCTGCAGCACACTTCTCATGCATACCTTCGTTAGGGTGTATAACGTTTGATTCCCCTAGATGAAATCCGTTTAGTTTTCTGTCATTCGATCGTGATTTTGGTGTTAGGATATCATTAAGTAAGAACACACACGAGCACACAAGAATTTAAGTGGTTCGGTCTAAACTGACCTACATCCACTGGGTAACTGGGGAATGTTTATTGAGATGCTTATGAGGGATGATTTGATACAAATACAAGAGACCTATTTATACACTACAACATTGATTTTGAACCATCAATAGTGGAAGAGTTGTAAACCACTACTCAACAATGTTTGCCACTGCTAATTAGTGGCTTCAACCACTCAACAATGTTTGCCACTATTGTTTAGTGGCTTCAACCACTCAACATTTGGTTCTTGTTAGTAACTGTTTGATGTGTTTTAGGTTGGCTGTGAAGAAAACTGCAGGTAAGGCGAAATCTGCTAAGGATCGTAACAAGCCTAAGAGGCCTGCTAGCGCATTCTTCGTGTTCATGTGAGTAATCGTTGTAATCTCACCGTTTACGTTCTGTTTTTGCTGGTTATTAGTTTTTTTTGATGATTTTTAGTTATTTAATCAATGAAGGGAGGAGTTCAGGAAGCAGTACAAAGAAGAAAACCCTGGCAACAAATCTGTTGCTGTTGTGAGTGATTTACCTTGTTTTGTTATAGATAAGCCAAATTATTTGGTATTTTGCTGGATTGAGTTTGGTTTGATCCGTTTTATGTGTGAATGATTAACAGGTTGGTAAAGCTGGTGGGGCAAAATGGAAATCTATGTCGGTTAATGTAAGTAGCACTATCTTCAACATGTTCTGTTTTCAGAGGCAAACTTAACGGTTTACATTAAAGGTAGAATTCTAACCTTTAAGAATTGATTGGCCTTCCCTTGAGATATTAAAAGAAAACATTATAGCTATGTGTTTGCTAAATGTAAGTTTTAACCTAAAATTAAGATGATTATAATGTATAGAAAATTGATATAATATTCTTGTTTGTGTATATTGATGCATTGCCAATTTTGAAAGCTTAAAATATTCAATATTTGTATGATGTACCCTGTAAACACAGGAAAAAGCGCCTTATGTGGCCAAAGCTGAGAAAAGGAAGACTGAATATGAGAAGAACATGACAGTCTACAACAAAAAACAGGTGATCTTTGTTAATTTTACATCTTTAGTTATCAGCATATTACAATTTTGCTTCACTGATTATGTGTTTGTTGCAATGAAATAGGCTGCAGGTGGTAATGGTGAGGATGATGATGGTTCTGACAAATCTAAGTCCGAGGTCAATAATGAGGAAGAGAACAATGATGAGGTATGTTGTTTAAACTCTTGAGTGCTCATTTGTTTTGTTTAAAGTTGTTTTTAAGCAATTCATTATAACCATCAAATTTACTACAATCCCCTTTTAAAAAAATATTATTTGATTTGATGCAACATTAATATCTTTTATAAATAAGAAAAGTTTTTGGCAGCGGGCATTGATCGCAGTCAAGAAATGCACTACACATGAATTATAATTTGCAAGTCTTAACCAGACTACTAGACCTAATCTTGACTAATGGGTTCTTTTGTGTTATGTAGGAGGAAGATGATGACTGAACTTGGAAACTTGAAAAATGGAGTTGCTTGTTGATGGTTTGAACAGTTAACTAGTTAATGGCTATGTTTAGACTCGTGTTTTGGCTACAGAAAGCAAGTGCTGAATTGTGTAAAATAGTTGTTAGGTTTTATGGTACAGTAGGGAAAGAAGTTAATCTTAGGCTTTTGTCTCTTCTAAATCCTGCCCTTTTGGGTGTTTCATGCTAAAAAACCTGTTTCCTTGGGTGATGCATCTTTCTGTTTTTACTTATGAGTTTAGCTTTGCTCTATTTACTGTTCATACTTTAAGAAATATATTTTTAAGGTGTTCAAATTTTATTTGTTGAATTGGATTATTATGATTTTATGCAGCAAAGGACTTTTTAAAATTTAACCACACATGCGTTCAAATTGCCTACTTTACACACATTTTGTTTTTTGTTTTTAACCACACATGATAATTTTATTTGTTGAATAGGTTTAATCTAAAACGGACTCGAATATGTTAAAGCTAAATACCAAATACAAACTTGTAAATTTCGTGTTAAGGCCGTTGGAAATTCACAAATTAACTTTGTAGGTCTTAGATAAAGTAGGCCTAAAGCGTTTGATTTTCATGGGTCACTCTTTACAGTGATACATCTTGGAACTGTTAATTACCTCTTCACGGGTATAACTTGTAGAAATGCATACGAGATAGATATTCTAGTACATAACATGAATATAAACATATTAGTACCAACCCTTGGATAGAAGACTGCCATTAATGTTTGTTGCTAAGGATTAAAGCTATCAGATACAAGATCGAAGTGGTTGTGCTCTCTCAATGGTACACAAATTAACCCAGGCCAAGACAGATAGAGGTTCAGTTCAGTTTACTAGTTAGACTATTACTCAGCAGTCCTATTCGTTTTCCACAATCTTCGTGTGCTTCTTCTTCTTTTTTCGAGTACTAGAAACAAATGACTTTGGCATATTTGTCAAGATCAAGTTGTCAAAAGTCTGAATCTGCAGCAAGGTTGTAGGAATCTCTTCTAGCCCTCTACAACATCTGATGTCTAAGGTATGGAGATTCTGCATTGTTCCTTCATGTGCGGTCCATATTTTTAACTTTTCCAGCTTCCAAAGCTTCAGAACCTGCAACACCGGGAACCCGTTTGCAGGACAACACATTTCTTCTCCCACATAAGAAGCAGCTAAAAGCCTAAGGACTATCAAGCTCGGCAGCTGAGATAGTGTCGGCATGGGATCTTTTACCAGCTGTGAGACTGATAAGGTAAGGACTTTGAGTGCAGGTGGCATCTGGTACCAATCAATAGATTTGTGCAAACTTCCTAACAAGTACAGTTGAGTGAGCTTCTCAAGACTCGAGAAAGGTTTGATTATGAGTTCTGAAGGTCGGCCCATTTTGTCCTTTGATCTTAATCTTAAAGACCGGAGGTTAGACAGTGATGAAATCCACAAACCAATTTCTTCATAGGAGGATGAATGGCTTGTTGTGGTAGTGGTGGTAGTCGTCGTTGTTGTGACGGTGGTTGTTATTACCGTTGCGGATGATTGTCTTGTCAGATTAAGTTTTCGAAGGTTGGTCATTCTTTTCAAAGTAAAACCAATCTTTCTTGCTATCTTTTCGTCTACAAACAAACCCCATAGAGTTTGGAGCTGGCTTGGAGCTCTATATATGGTTGATTGCACAGGTATGTCTAGTCGAACACCATTCAGACAAAGATGTCGGAGATGCTTCATGTTCCATATAGAACTCGGGAGAGTTGTGATATGTGTGTGCTTGATGTCGAGCGTTTCAAGGTATAGCAGCTCACCAAGTGAAGAAGGAAGAGTGTCTAAGAAAGTCCATCTCAACCCGAGATACCTCAAGTGAAATAAGTTCCCCAGATTCTCTGGTAGTCGTGGTCGATAAACACCCTCTAAGTCAAGCACCTTGAGTAATCCAAAACCTCTGGCTCCAATGCTTCTTTCTAAAAACGTTCCTACTTCTTCTGCAGGTGTATCTTTCTTTCGTCCATTGAACGATATGTACGATCGCAGATTCTGGTTGAAAGCTTTGCTATTGGGGTAGTCTTTGATATTCATGTATTCAACCACCCGTCGAACTCCAAATCGAGGTTCTTTTGCTGCATTTGGATTCTCATCTGACTTTTGGTGGAGGTGGAAAAGGCCTATTTCTACAGCCTTGGGCATGAAGATGTCATATAGAACTCCAATCATACGGCATCTTTTGGGACTCTCATCAGATCTCCTTTTTGTGATCTCCACCATGTTTCTCTTCACAAGCTCTTCCAGATATCCCTCTACTATGTCCTCCTGAATAACCCCTTCTGTTGGCTTCACAAAACCCTCGGCGAGCCACAACCGAAACAACCTTCTCACAGGTATTTCAAATCCTTTTCGAAAGAGTGCTAAATAAAGAAAACACAGCTTCAGGTGGAGTGTGAGATCATTGTAACAGAAAGCTAATATATCGAACGAAGATGACTTCGCAGCAAAATCTTGTTGCTCAAAAACACTCAACCAATCTTCATACACCATCTTCCTGGTTGATAACAATCCAGCAAGCATTACTATCCTTAAAGGGGTTCCTTTGCATCTTTCTGCTATTTTGTTCTTCAGATCCTCTATCACATCACCTGCAAACGGGATTCCCTTTAGACCCCATACTTTCTTAATGAACAACTTTAACCCATCTTCGATGTCTAGAGGTTTGAAGTGATAATGGCTCGTTGCATCCGGAAATGAAGCAACTTCTTCATCAGGGGTGGTGATCACAACTCTACTTCCATTGTTTGTATCGGGCAACACATCTTTTAGATGTTTCAAGAGACCAGCACTTCTGACATCGATCACTACTATCAGGTACTTCTGATCCTTCAAGAACTCGTTCAGCCTCACTATCAGGTCCTCATCTTTGAGTTTATCTTTGCCCTTCAAGCTGGTCACTTGTTGCAGTATAACAATCATAAGATGTCTAACTGAGGACTTGCTGGTGAGGATTACCAACGCACGACATGAAAACTTGTTCTTGACCTCTAACTTGTTGTATATTTTCTTGACATGAGTCGTTTTCCCTGAGCCAACCTCTCCAATGACCAAGATGATTTGAAGTGGTTTACTATTGCTGGTTAGCTGCTTCACTAACTTCTCCATATCTTTCTTGAAGATGGTTTCTTCTTTTTTTGATGCATAATAAGCACCACTCTCTTGCCATGGCTGTTCATGATGGTTCACTGCGTAAGAACCTTGAACATGTGCCAGAGCCGATGAAGGTTTTCCATTTATCCATTCTTGAATTTCGTTGCTGATTCCACTCATCTTAGATTTGAGGCTCTGAACGTTCACTGAATAGACCATCTCCTGTGGTACCTCTCTGCAAAGCTTGAACTTGTTTGCAGTGACGGAAATTTGCTTCTTGACAAAACCCATCTTTTTCAAATGTGTTTCTGCGAGTGCAAAAGATTCTATCTCATCCGTCACACGGTAGACTATGTCTAGCAACTCCAGCACCCAATCTGTAAGCACCCTGTCACCTTGTTCTTGTTGTTCTACCTCATTTAGAATGCCTTGCATCGCCCTAAGCTCCATGACTACGCGTTCTATTTCATCTATAACCTTTTTAAGTATTTCTGATTCCTCTGTCGGTAAGTTTGTGAGATTGTGTATTACCACAGAGACAATGGCCTCAACAGCCATTTTTTAACAAGTTAAGAAAGTAGTTTTTGGTAGGTGTTTGAATAGCAAAACCAATATAAAGATTCTAGATTTATGAATTTTCAAGATTTAACTTATCACTTTCATTTTTTCCTCTTAGTTAGGCCCCCACATGCATTGTTTCTATCAAGATAGTGACTTCATTATTAATCATTTTGTCATTCACATGCACTGACTTGGAAACTGTCCTTTGAAATCAATTTTATTATTTAATTGACTAAATGTTAGCAAATGAATGTGTGGTATCTACAGACTCCAGTGTTCGATGAATCTTTTTGTTTCAATAGCCGGCTTAAAAGCTAAATTCGGATATTAAAATATATTGAATCTTGAGTTTGCGTATTATACCCGCTTGACTATCGATAGTTTATTTAAAGTTTATTTTGTTACACTTTTTGTTGCTATTGGTGGTTTTAGTCATGAGGATAACTAAAATGAACTATTTGTATGGCCATGATTATTGATTCTTATTCTTTATGCCTATGGTTCACTTGCATACTTTTAGTGGATACAACTCTTTAACACAAGAACCGGAAAATTCAAACCCTACGTAGAAAACGAACCGTAGGCATAATGTCTCATGGTATAATAAAGCTGATAACTTGATATCATATGAATTATGAAAGAGCTGAGGTACAATTGCAGCATATTGCAGAGGATATTGTTACACTCAAACAGGTTGGGGGTACCACTATCTCTATCTCCTGGGACGGAGCAAAAGTTTGTTGGGTCCATTTAGACTGGCTAGATTCTTTAGGTAACAGCAAGCTTAACTCTTCCATGACCTTCTTCTATCTTGAAGTGTTCAGTGATGCCAAGATGTGCCATCAGAAGCCAAACATGAGTAAGAAGCTCTCCACCCTTTTCAAGTTGTTGAGCATGGTCAAACCCTCGGCATTGACTAGCTGCATAACCAAGAATCTCCACCCAAACATCACCCACCATCTTCCACATCTTTTCAGGACCAGAATCATGACCCATCTCATTCAATGAAGCTGCAAGCTTGCAAGCCTCAAACAGCACTGACTTACTCCGGTCCCCCTTTACTGTCGCCGGAAACACTTTTGTGCTCACTTGTCCCAACATTTCGTAGGCCTCGAGTTTGCGTGTGCTGCTTCTCTCTTTGAAAAACACCATGGCCTCTGCACATGTATCTCTGAACCTGATCTGTAACACCCCAACCCGGAGAGGCTGACGTGTCACTATTACAGATATCAAATCAAAAACCAAATCCATAATATTAAAGAGATAATTTCAAGCAAACCAGATAATCCGAAAGAACCTAATTAAGTTATTCATTACATCAAATAAAGAAAATACAATCTTGATCTTCAACCACTCTTCACTGATTTCTCGAAATACCCTGATTACCTACAATCAAATAGGAAAACACCACAAAAGAAAATACGGCTGAGCCAAAAGTTGCTCAGTGACGGAAATAACAATAGTAATGATAAGAAGCGTAAAATACTTATATCTGAATACTGAACGGATCATATGATACTGAAACGGAAATCTGATTCTAAACATTTAAGGATGATACTGAACTGAACATGTAATACTGAACTGAACTGATCTACACGACGCATATATACAAACAAAATAAGTCGTGTAATATAAGAAGTACCCAGAGC